>MDKJ01228117.1:0-52736 GCA_005239525.1 Nicotiana knightiana
GTTTCTTTCTTTATCTTTTCCTTCTCCCTCCTTTCTTTCTTTTCCTTTCCTTTTGTTTTTTCTCTCGTCTGTTTTTCCTCCCCTCTTTTTGTTTTTTGTCTATTTATAGAATAATATGGATGAAGTGGTTGGTCAAATGTAATATTGTATGGGAGTAGGAGTGTGAGATTTTTAGGCTAAAAATTTGGGGTTAGTTAGCTAATTTAAAAAAAAATCAGATTTTTTAGATAAAGTTTGTTATCTTAACTTTAGCTTCAAAGATTTATTTTTAATAAAAAAATTTATTTATTTTTCTTTTTTTTGTTTTAATTTTCTAAATCTTACATAAAAGATTGTAATGTGTGTATATATATATATATACACACACATACCGTCCTACTTTTAGACTTAAAGTAAACTATAAAAATAAGAAAACTCAATATTTACACTATAGTTTAAATCATACAAAGAAAAATATAATAGGTTACTTATTAAATTCTAATTAAAAGATTTTCCATATACACTTTAAGAATGTGAGTATAATTATTATTTATTTATTTACTTTAATTAAATAAAATCTACTAAGTGTAAGATAAAAGTTTAAAATATCAATATTAGGCCTAAAAGGAATATTTCTACTAAAATAGTATAATATGTGAGTGTGGTCAAAAATTAGTTGTTCACACTATTTACTGCATTTATTGGCAGGATTTGATACTTCTCCTGTACTGTATGGTAATTTCTGAGTTACGGACTGAGTTCCAGTGGATAAATATTGAGGAGATTTTGATCAAGGGTTTTTATCGAAAAGTATTACTGAAAAAGCAATGATTTTGAAATGATTATATTTGAATGACTTTTACATTGAAGGTATATTTGAAAAGCACTAGTCTTGCCTACACCAATAATTGGAAGTCATTTATTGGGAAAGCATCCTTGGGAAGTTTCGTAGTTTGAAAGAAACTATGTTTTACGTAATTCTCTCTACTAAATATACTTATATCTACTTTTGGAGAAAGTATGTTTTCAAAGGAAAATCTTCCATACAAAAATGATTTTATTTACAAAAGTTTTTCATATGAACTGTTGTTTAAATATTTCTACCAGTTATGGATTTTAATGGCTAAGGCCCGATGTGAACAAACTGAGGTGGAGTTGAGTTATTGGTGTTTTTTATTGTATTGTGTTTCCTTTCGATTCAGCTTGTTTTGTTGTCCATCTCTCTGTGTATATTTGTGTTGTTTCGTGATTGATTTCTATAATTTCCTTCCACTTTATATTGTCATTATTGTAAATTATTCCGTGAAGTCTTATATAGATGTAAAGTTCGGTCATTTTTATATACATGTTATTGATTTTTGTAGACCAGTGGTGTCTTCACTAGTGCTCGTCACTACTCCGCCAAGGTTAGTCTTGATACTTATTGGGCACCGCTGTGGTGTGCTCATACTACACTTCTGCACATTTTTGTGTGCAGATCCAGGTATATATTGTAGTAGTTGTGTGGATGATTGCCGAGGAGACTCAAGGTAACCTGCTACTGCATTCGCAGGCGTCAGAGTCACCTTCTTTGTATTTATTATTCATACATTGTTGTATCTATTTCCAAACAGTTGTACTTAGAAGTTGCCGAAGATTCGTAGAGCTTATGACTTGTACTACCGGTTTTGGGAAAGTTTGTACATTCCGTTGAGATTCTATATCAAGACTGTTAGTTTTCCTTTTATTATTGTTGTTATTCAGCAACTGCTAGGCTTACCTAGTTCCTATGACTAGGTGCCATCACGATATCCAACGGAGGAAAATTGGGTCGTGACAAAAATCTCCCCAAATCCTTCGAACTTCGGATCTAAGATAGCCGAAAAACCCTAAATCTGTCCTTTTTTGGTTTACCCTCAATCTTGGTCCGTTTGAACTTAAAACCTATATCAATTGATTTTTCTTGATGAGAGTAATCAATTGATGTTAGTCTTGGTTCACTGACCTGGAAAAGCTTTATCGCCATCATTGTTTGTCGATTCGCCTCAATCACCTTCTCCTTTAGAATCCAAATCAGTATATCTCTCTTTTTTTTCTTTTTTTTCTTTTTTTGTTACAGATTATCACTTAGGTGTTAATTTCTTTTGATTAGACTAGTTATTAATTTGATTAAGTTCAGTGAAAGTAAGATTAATTAGTTAATTGCATGTGTTTTAGGTTAATCGAATCAGTTTTAATTAATTAAATGATTTGGCTAGGTTTTATCAGTAAGTTGTTTTTGTTTTGGTCTTAATTGTTTGATTTTTTGATGTTTGAATGTCGATTGGAATTAAGGGGGCGAAAGGGTAATAATAGAAATTTTAAGGGGGTAATTGGAAACCAAATTTAGGGAATCTAACTAGTTGCTCAGGAAGCTTCTAGAAAAAAGGACTTAAGTGCAATAACATAATTGATTTAGGTAGGATATTTGGTAAAAAAGGTGAATTTTCAAAAGATAAAAAGAGTAAAATGAGAAGAAACTTCTAGAAAGGAACAAATGTCCAAATCCGTTAAAAAGATGCTGAGATTAGATACAACTGTCCATTTTCTGGTAAAAAAAGATGTCATTTCCCTGAATTTAAGGGAAAGCTGGCAGATTCTTTTTGGACCTTATCTCATTCCCTTAAGTCACATTATATTCTATAAAAGGGGGGGGCGCTCTAGATACAGATTTGGACAGAAGGAATTCTCTGCATATTCACTCACAGAAAACACACTGATTCACTGCATTTTTCAGAAAATCCCTTCCCTTCATCTTCATTTTCAAACAGAAAAACTTCAGAAAAAAAAAATAAAGAAAAAAGGGGCTTCACAGTTTGTTTTCGTTTCTCTGTAATTTGGTTCCATTCCTGCTGGGTTCAGAAGCTAGTTTTCAGCTTGTTGTTCATCGCTGCTTCATTAAGTCATAGCTTCTTCTTAGTTGTTTCTTCTCCAAAGTCAGAGATTTATTTTCTTTTTGTCTTTTGCTGTAATCCAGGTATCATTCTTGACCAAATGACATAAATTTCAGTTAATCTTTGAAATGCAAAATTGTTGTTTGCTCTGTCCAGTTTCACAGCTATGAATACATCAATTATGTTTGGTTGATTGTTGTTATGAAATGTGGTGTTCTTTTGAGTTATAAATTGAATTTACTACACATATTATGGTAAAGAAAAGTTTAAAAAATTCGTTGGCTTATGGATAATTGACTGAATTAATTCAGGATGTGAGTATTTTGGCTGAGAAATATGTGGAAGTAGACGAAGGAATTTGAGTGCGATATCCTAAGTGTTGACTGGAAATTTAATTCAGCTTCAAACCATCTTGATTCCTCAATTTGATATAGATTTGTATGATCAAAATGTATCGAAACACTAATAATGTTGCTTGCCTAGCGTGAAACTTAGATTTGGAGTTTCTAGATTACTTTGAGGAGTGCAATAATAAATTTGATCAGTTTTTTTGTTGAATGGCATTGGAGGCTTCAACAGGCGTGAGAGTGATTGTCTAGGTAATAGTGAATTCTTGTTGAGCTGACATCGTAGCTTAGAAAAATTGAAACTACTCTGTAATTGGGAAATGCCATTTGTTAATGTTGTAATTAATTCCAGATGTTCTTGAAATCCTTGGTGTGTTTATTTTATGCAATTAATGAATCATGGTTGCACTAATATGATTTAATGAGCTTGTTTTTCTTCTCCTATATCTGTTGGACTGGATACTCTACTGAGCCCACGATAAGAATAATTTTTGGGCCTTAGCATGTGAATGGCTTGCCTCTTAAGAAGGGCCACCCTCAGCCCACAACCCTGTCTTTTATTTGTTTTTAGGCCAATTTATCCATAGTATAGGAGCAAAAGACATATTTGATAATAAGGATTACACCAAAACAATAATGAAAGGGCCACACCCCAGGTTTATGAATCTCGAATTATTCTGACCAACGAACGCCTAAGTTCATTTTTTTACTAAATGTCAATCTCTACGCCTCTATCCACAATAGCTCGTCATAATTCATACGACCTTACAACTACCCCAAATTAGTTTAGGAAAACTATTCATGAACAATAGTAGTTTTCCTTAGGTGCGATTAATAATTTATCGTGGCCATGAATATGGCTCCCGTGGCATGGTCACAATACGTAAATCTCAATTTGAGTGTGTGTTTCACATGACTCGACCAAAACTTCAAATGATAATAAAAATTAACATGTTATAAATCGCAGGTGCGTTTCACGTGGCGTGATTCGCAATGTGTACAAAAATAAATGAGTGCGCGACATCACGACTTGTTCAAACAAATTCCATAAATAATTAAAAGCGTTATGGAAGCGATAACACATAAAAGGTTTTAAAACATATATTAAATAAGACAATTAGGCCAATTATTAATAGTTGAGCAACCATGCTAAAACTCAAAAGTGCCTCACACCTTCTCCCGGGTTAACAGAATTCCTTACCCGGTCTTCTGTGTTCGCAGACCATAAAAAGAGTCTATTTCCTAGATTTGGGATTTAAAATAAACCGGTGATTTGGGACACCATAGAATTATTCCAAGTGGTGACTCTCGAATTAATTAATTAATTAATCACATTTCGAATAATGTCATTTTAATTGGAAAAACTCCCTATCCCCTCGGGAAAAATGAGGTGTGACAGCTCTGGCGACTCCGCTGTGGATTGAACCCAGAATCTGTGGTTCAGGGTTCAGGGTTCAGGGTTAAGAATTCGAGCTTAGAATAGTTGTTTGATTAGCTTTCATGAATGTCTGATTTTTACGTGTTGGAGCCTAATGTGTTAAATGCCGCTTTTTTACCGCTTTGATATTGTGTGAATTGTATATAAACTGCTATGAAACCCTTCTTCTCTCCGAGTCTTCTAAATCTTCAGGGAAGTGTGCGCTTCGTGTGGATTCTTTTATGTTAGAGTCATATCATAATTTTAGAACGAGGTTCGGACAAGTTGCAAAGCCGATGAAGCTTCTGTATTCCCGATACGTTCCCCCCCCCCTGCTCGAGTTATTCGCTCGAGTAAGTCAGGTCTAGAATAATACACCCAGAATTCAAACTTAGAATGACATAGGCTCATGCTGAATCCCTAGTAGGTACGTTGTTTGCATCACCTGCATTTGACTTTGGGGACTCAACACAGGGGTTGGGTCTGCCTAGCACAGATGTACCCAAAAATCAAAAGACCATCCTAATGCATTTTACGTGCTACTTGTGCATTTATTTGCTTTGGCTTATATGTTTACGGACTTCTAGAATATGAAAGAAAATCAAGAAAAACCAAGAGTGAGGTAGGATAGAAAAACACCAGATTCTGAAAACCCCGATATTCAAAAAATCCTGAAACTCCGCCAAAACTTTGAAAAAAAATAAAGATAATTATATCAAAATAAATCCTATTTTTTTGTGCGTCAAAACTTACCGAACTACGCGGGTTTGGTGCTCACCGGATGTGAGATACGTAGGCAATCCTCATCGGGTCCAACACCGCTTTTGCAAAAAAAACCAAAAATATGAAAAATGCTGTCATTTTGTCATAAATAAATTTAGGTGATGTCGTTTCGGTCCAAATAGCCATAAATGTCCCGACGGGACGACGGAAGGTCGTTTTTGCAAGAAAAGCCACCTATGGCCCTTCTTTCTAATTTTGGCCACTTAGCAAGCACAATCCTAAAATCTTCCCTTTCTGAAGTGTTGAAGGGATGTATTTGCAAAGGTGGCCTTGAGTTGTTTTAAGTTATATTTTGCAAAAATAACCCTTTTTGGTCAATAATTAATCAAAAAGTTCACATGTTTTAACTAGTCACCCTAAATTAAAAAGTGTAGGATGAACATCGTTGAAAATATACCTTTTCGAGTCGTAGATGAGATTACACTAAGGCTCCACATGTGGTAGGACGACCTGGGGAGGACAACAAGCGTTTTGTGACCAAAGCTCTAGTTGGGCTCACTGGTCTTCTGAAGATTAAGCCCAGGGTTGATATAATTGAAGCTTTGATACTCTTTTGGTACCCGACACATAATGTGTTCCATTTCTCCGACTTTGAATTGACCCCTACACTGGAGGAAATAGCAGGTTACACTAGTTTTGACGGGAACCTCAGGCGCCAATAGCCATTAGCACCCAGAACTCTAACCCCCCACAAGCTTTTGGACTTTTTGAGCATTAACCGGCAAGTTAAAGATGGAAATTTGGCCAAAGGATTATGCACACTCCATTTCTTATATAGTCGGTATGGAGACTCTCGTTGATTTGAGGCTTTAGAAACTGGTTTAAGTCATCTGGGAAGGAAAGACAAGTGGGAAGCCCGTAGGGGTTTAGCCTTCGTGGTTACATTCTTAGGCACACTGGTATGCCCAGGAGTGATGGACACATAGAACTGGGACTTGATGGAATGGCTGACTTTATGGTCAAGAAGGACAACGGTACCCTTATATTGATGATTCTCACATAAATTTATCGGGCTTTAACCGTTTGCCGAGTTGGTGCAAAGTTCTTTGAAGGTTGTAGCATACTTTTGCAAATATGGTTGGTCGAGCATCTCTGTCGTCGCTCGAGGTACATGAATCACGGACTGAACAGACTAAATTGCATTGAAGAGTATGAAAGCAGGGTGAACGACTATGAGTTACTAGAGGGTACTAAAACATGGTTCTCCATATCTGGTCTCTTTAACCGCGAGGAAAATTGAATGGACATTCAACTGGCTTTGGTTAACGAAGTCATCTACATGTCCGGCGAAGTGTGCTTTCTCCTATTGATGGGTATTGGAAGCATTCATCCATATGCTCCGCATCGGGTCCTCCGCCAATTAGGAAGATATCAAAAAATCCCTCATGATGAATATTTGAGTGCAAATTTCATTGAGCTACGACCAAAGGTTGCGTTCCCAGAAGAAAGGGTTCGCCAGGTTTGGCACCAATGTAGGTTTTTGTATCCACATACTCGGGTGCGGTATTTGTCTTCTAGAGAAGATGAGTCTTATTACACAGCATAGTATAGCAATAGATCCCGAGTCGATCAAGAGCCGGAATTACCTACCAAAAGGCCTCATGTCCAATAATTCACTGACGGAGCGGAAGAACAATGGGTTTGGTTAGCTAAAGAAAAGAAATACCGGACAACCATAAGAAAACTTGAACAATAAATCAGAAACATCAAATTTGATAGTAGTTTGCAGGTTGCTGAGGATGAAGGAGAAAAGAAGAGGTTGGCTCGGGAAAAGAAGTCCCTCGAGCTCAAATTCAGAAAATTAAAATAGCCGCCGAAATGCAGGTAATAAGTGAGGTATGAAAAAAATATAACCAACCTCAGGCAAATAGTGCATGACTACAGGTTTGATTTGACAAAGGCTGAGGAAGAATAGGCAAAAGCTCAAGCAAAGTTGGCAAAGGGTGCAGAAGAACGGACAAAGTTTGCTCACCTGTTAAAGCAAAAGCATGATAGAGGAGTCACAATCTTAAAGGGAAAACTGATTACCCTCGAAAATGAAATGGTTCACCAAACCAAGGACTTCAAAAAAGAAAGGGCACACTGTAATGCCTTGGTCTATCAATTAGAAGAGAGTGTGCAGAAATTGCAAGACCAAGACAACATAGCCACACAGGTGCTAGAAGCTCGAACACAACAAATTGGGCATTTGCTCCAAGAAAAGGGTGTCATCAGAATGAGAATTAAGGAAATAGCTAACTATGTTGCAATGAAGTGTCATGAATGCGAAGATATGACCAGGTCTATATTTTTTGCTTTCGTGATGACCTTTGTTCGCCAGGTGATGGATGACCTAGACCACCTTTAGGAGGAAATTGCACGTAGGCTCGTGCCGAGACCGGCTAATGTCCCGTGGGCCCAGGGAGTAGCAGTGGAAGCTCTTATGTATTCTTGATTTTTCGATTTTGAGTCTGTATTTTACTTTTTCTTGAGTCTGTTCATTTTTGTCCAGTCTGTTTTGTTGTTTTATTTCGAGTCTGTATGTTTTTTTAGTCATCAATACTTCCGAGTCATTGTAATAGAAAAACCCATAAAGATGTCTTTATTAATGAAATATTGAAAACCCAAAAAAAAATTCTTTTATTTTATTTTGCATTTATTTCCTAAACTACGTAATGATCTGATTCATGCGGCGTCATCATACATAGGTAATCCCCATAGGATTCGATCATAGCCATAAATTAAAAAAAAATGAGAAAAAAGAAAAAAGAAAAGAGGGGCAAAAACAAAAGGGAAGAAAAGAGTGAGAAATAAAAGAGTGAAAAATAGTAGAAAAGAGAAGGAAAATAAATCAAAGATTGAAATTTCAGAAAGAGATAGCAAAAGCCGGGATGAAACGCACAGCCGTTGCAAAAACATTTAGAAACATTAAATTGTTCAGGTGCATTGCATCCCCAATGTGTGATTCCCTATCTATTAAATGCTTCAAAACTGACAAGGTTGTTGTGCGTGCAAAATTAGAAAGGTCTTCTTTTAGGTGGTTGGTTTTGACGGTATCCTGGCTTCCCACCCTTACTTTATAAGATTAAAAGGAAGCGTCCCAATGTCTTCAAAAATCAGTCTCCACGTCATCGATTCTGAGGATAATGCCACACCGAATATGACCCAGCCTGAATCGACAACTACCGAAGAGATCCGAAGGCTGCGTGTCCGCTTGTTAGAGATGTGGGAAGACTGGCCCTACGGTAGAGAACCAAAAAGTTCAATCCCTGGATTTCCTGAACTGATCCCCAGGACAGGTGGAATCACCAACATCCCCATCCCCATGACTAATCCATTTATGCCACTCAGGTACCCCCCTATGTCAGCCACTTTACCGGTACGCCTTCTGAGGTCCGCCCCAGGCGCCATTTATAGGGGTACCCCCAATATTCCTCATTGCATCACCAGTCTTTACAATGGCACAACCGACCGCACCTAAGCCATGCTTCGAGCCTTCAACATTCACCTTTCGAGGCCTGCAATTTCAGGCAGATACAACTCATGGTACTCCAGACCCATACCCTCAGCATCCGCAATATGAGTCCCTAATGGAACAAGAAAGAACAATGAGAAACCCCGAGCAGGAAGAAATGGCTTGGAAGATGAGAAGCCTAGAGAAAAGCCTAAAAAACATGCAGGTCATGAGTGGACAGAGAGTGCCTCGTACTCCAATTTGTGCATGTTTCCATATGTTCACCTGCCAGTTGGCTTCAAGATGCCAAAGTTTGAAAAAAATGACGGGCACGGAGACCTGATCGCTCATTTGAAATGATACTGCAACCAGTTGAGGGGTGCCGGTGGAAAAAAAGAGTTATTGATGGATTATTTTGGGGAAAGCCTAACTGGACCAGGAAATCTCCCACGGGCACATATGGGACAGTTTATCCCACGATTTCATCATACAATTTCATTATAATGTTGATATATCTTCAAACAGGAACTCCCTGTCTAACTTGAAGAAGAGAATCACTAAGAGCTTCCGTGAACATGCTATTAAATGGCGCAAGCAGGCTGCCAGAGTATAGCCGCCCATGGATGAGACCGAAATGGTTACGATTTTCTTGCAGGCCCAAGAGGCCGATTATTTTCAGAATACGATGTCTGTCATGTGCAAACCGTTCGCATAGGCAATAAAAATTGGAGAAATGATATAAAATGGTTTACAAAGTGGCCGGATCTTAATCCAATCTACTTTGAGAGCTACCCCCCAAGACCTCGATAACGACTTAGGAGGTTTGGCCAATCAAAAGAAGAGAGAGGAAGGAGCCATGATGACTTCAGGTTCAAGAGGCCCCCTTCGTTCACGTGATAACTCTTACATGACACCCGAAACCCCACAACACTACTATCCCCACCAAGATGCATCCTATGTCGTGGCACCGCCTCATTATGCGATGATGAATTCTCAAACCTACACACGGCCACAACAACACTATAACCAAGCTAGAGCTCCACCTCCCAGAAATAACTATCCATACCAAGCTCCATATACCCCCGTCCACCACAACCACCAACATAACCCACACCCTCGTGAGTCACCTAGGAGAAGCAGTTTCACACCTATTGGTGAATCCTACTCTAGCTTTCTCCAGAAGTTGATCCAGTTGGGTATGTTGCATCCCGTGCCCCCTAATCGGCAAAATCCTGAATCCCCATCATACCGGGAAGGTACCGGGTGTGCTTACCATTTGAGGGTAGAGGGTCATGATACGGATGATTGTTGGACCCTAAAAAGGGCGGTTGAAAATCTGATAAAACAAAAACAAATTGTGCCGAGGGACGAGGAAGTCCCTAATGTGTCTAAAAACCCACTACCGGCTCATAACAATGGACCATCATTGGAATGATCTGTGAGGATAAGGAGTTCAATCCAGCTTTGAAAGCCATCATTGCCATTGTTGATTCAGAAAAAAGACCAGAAGCTGCGATAAAACAAGCCAGAACTTAGAAGAAAATCACTCCAATTCCTCAAGTGGCAGAAAAAGTTGTAAAAACAATAGTTGGGGCAACACCTGCTAAGAACAAAATTCTCTATGTTCCTAAAGCCCTAAGGAAAGAACAACTCACTTTGAATACTCCCAAGAAATCTGAGCCAATAAAGGCCACGTTGAATGTGTCGAAGTTGTATGTATCAAAGGGGAATTATATGGCGCGGGGGCTGATAATTTCACCAAGGCTGACTGGGCCCGTGGTTATCAGTCGCTCACCACAGAGCCCCATGAGAGACCCCCACAGCATTTCCCTGGAATTACTACAAAACAGTGGTCATTTACAAGGGCAAAGAAGTCATGGGAGAGGTAAACGAAATGAATCAACCTGGGAAGTACCACAACCCAAAAGAGTTAAAGTTGAACAAGGATAAACGGTTTCCACCTAAGAAGCCTGTGAGTGTTGAGGAGGCAGAAGAGTTTTTTCGAAAAATGAAAACTTCAGACTATACAATAGTTGACCAGATCCGGAAGGCTCCTTCCCTGGTCTCACTTCTATCTCTATTGTTGAGCTCAAATGAACATCAGAAACTACTCTTGAAAACATTGAACGAGGAATACGTCCCAGTTGAAACTTCTATTGAGCAATTGGAGAGAATGGCTGAGAGATTCTTTGAGATCAACATGATTTCTTTCAGTCATGATGATTTTCCCCCGGAGGGAGCCGCCCATAACAAAGCCCTTCACCTGACTGTCAAATGTGAGGGCTACTACGTGAAGAGAGTCATGCTAGATGATGGTTCAGGGGTCGATATCTACGCTCTTTAAACACTCAAGAGAATGGATATTGGAACAGAAAGAATCTGACCTAACAATGTTTGTGTACGGGCTTTTGATGTCATCAAGAGAGATACAATAGGGGAAGGCCATGGATTCACGCTGCTGGAGTTGTTCCCTCCCCTCTGTACCAGATGGTCAAATTTGAGTATGAAAATCAAGAAATTTTTGTCCATGGGGAGGATGATCAGTCCATCTACATGGATCCTTCTGCCCCATGACTTGAAGCCAGAGAAGGTAGTAAGCATATTGTATACCAGGCCTTTGAGATTGTGGTTGCCGATCAATATGAAGAAGGGGCCATATGCCCACAACCTTGCCTATCTAATGCCGAAGTCATGGTCGAAACTGAAATAATTAAACATGGGTACAAGATCGGAAAAAGTCTCGGGTATCTCTACAAGGCATCACAGAGCCTATCACTTCGATCGCCAACGAGAAGTTTTTTGGTGTGAGTTTCCAAGATACATAAGGTGATAGAAAATGGGCAGATAAGCGTAAAAAAGAAAGGTGGTTCCTACCAATCCCATCCCGCATCTTTCCCGATCATTTGTCAAGCCAAAGTATGAGGAAAAGAAGAAGAGTCCTTCACGACCGAAAAGATTGATGATATTTGTGAAGCCATGAAAAAAATGTCGTATGAGGCTCACATGGTCCAGCTAGGGGAAGGCACAAGCACTGCCGAGGTGCAATATATGAGGCCAGATGCCAAGCTTCAAAATTGGAAAACTACCCCATTCCCATCAGACGGGAATCCCGGTAGTCCAGTCTTGCCTTCTACATTACGAGTTATTTAGGGTGTAACTCGAATGTTTTTATTTTATTGTCTTTTAATTTTGATGTAAACCCTCGCATCTTCAATTTAATGAAATGAAATCAATATTTCATCATCTATAGAAATCTCTTCTCCTTTATTCTGATTTTTCTATTTTCTTATCTTTTCCTTTTCAGTTTTAATAATGCGGACTTAAATAACATGATATGCTTGCGGACTTCATGCCCGGATCCTGAAACGCTATCTAAATGTGATTAATGAAGCAAGAACCAGAATATGATGAAGATGAGGCTTTTAGGGAAATATACCGAGAATTGGAACAATTTGAGAATAAGCCTAAGCCAAACTTAAATGAAACCGAGCCAGTTAATTTGGGTTGTTCAAAAGAGATAAGAGAAACCATGATAAGCATTAACTAGAGATGCATTGATCCAAATTTTGTTTTGAATTCAAGGACGTGTTTGAATGGTCCTATGATGATATGCCAGGACTGAGAATCGATTTAGCGGTACATAAATTTCTGACCTATCCCGGCTATCCACCAGTCCAACAGAAGTAGAGAAAGTTTGAAACAGACATCAGTGATAAGATCAAAGAAGAAGTCACCAAACAACTGAAAGCTGGTGTGATTCCAGTGGTCTGATACACCACGTGGTTGGCTAATGTGGTTCAGTGCTGCCCCAAGGACAATTTTCAATTGCTAAACATCCACATTCTTGTTGACAATTGTGCCAAACATGAGATACAATCTTTTGAGGATTTTTACGATGGTATCACAAGGTTCTGATGGATGAAGAGGACGCAAAAAAGACAGCTTTCACCACACTGTGGGGCACTTACCGTTACAGGGTCATGCCATTTTGTCTAAAAAATGCCAGGGCAACCTATATGAGAGCCATGACTTCCACCTTCCATGTCATGATGCACCGGGAAATTGAGGTGTATGTTGATGATGTGATCATTAAATCCAGAACGCATGAAGACCATGTACGAGATCTGAGGAAATTCTTTGAGCTTCTGGGCATATATGATTTGAAACTGAACCTAGCTAAATGTGCATTCGGAGTTCCATCTGGGAAACTTCTAGGTTTTATAGTCGGTACGAGAGGTATTGAACTAGATCTGACAAAGATAAAGTCTATTCGGGATTTACCACCTCCGAAAACCAAGAAAGAGGTCATGAGTCTGCTAGGGAGGTTGAATTACATCAGTAGATTCATTGTTCAACTTACTGTTGTTGGTATCCAATTTTTCCCTCATATATTTCAAATATACATATATACTTTCAAAGTAGTGCATGAGCATCATCAAGCATTTTTCCTAATTTTTCCATAATTTTTAAAGATTTTTAAATCAACTTATTCCCATATTTTTATTATATAAATAATTATTAATTGCATCACAAATAATTTTTATGATGATTTTATCATCTAACCTCATCATTTATATCCATATTAAGCTTTAAATATTTTTTATGTATTTATAATAATTATATTTGCATTTTAGTCTAAAATGGTATATTTTGCAATAATAGCCCTTATATACTTATGATCACTTTATTTATGCAAAAAAATAACTTTTTTATACTTTTATAGTAATAAGTAATTTTTATTAATCATTTTTATTCAAAAATAATATTTTCAATATTTTATTTATCATTTTTTACAAATTATTTTATTAATTAAATTGGGTATTTAACTAATAGTCCCTAAATTCACCAATTTTAGACCAAAACTACCAGCCCCTTAGCCCATTTACCTAAAACACCTACCCAAATCCTTGGACCAACACTTAAGCCCAATCCATGACCCCCCAACCCAGTCTGAAACCGACCTAAGCCCTTTTAAATCACAGTTGTTGATCTCTGAGATCAACGGCTCATATCACTCCCTCCTTCTAATTAACCTACTTATCCCCAAACCCTAGAGACCACGATCCCAGACCCACCATCCTTGAACTCCCTCGAACCTTCTCCTCTCCTCTGTAAACCCTAGCACCATCACCCATTACCCCTCCAATTCCAACCCAAAAATGGAATCAATCAACGATTCCCTTACCTTATTGAACCATCCTCTCTACTGATTACCCGTTTATGGTATTACATAATTGCTTGCCTAATATGGCAAGCATATCTTGTAAGAATCAAATCAAAATTGGTTCAAATCCTTAACTTGTTGTTTATTCCATCTATGTTCATCACTTGCTCTTTATAAGTACGATTATTTTCCGTATCTCTCGCAGATTCGTACTTAACCCTAAGGTTAGGGTTTTCATATCCTCTTTTGGTTCAAACAAAAACTGGTTCAATCTTTAATTTTAAGTACTCTCCCGTTTATATTCGTCTTACTATGCATGAATCTGTCTATTTTTGTCGATTTCTTTTACTTACCCTAAATTAGGGTTTCAGACCCTTTTCATTTGGACCAGATCTAGTTCAATTATGTGTTTCTTTTGAATAATTTCCTGTCTATGTTCATCACATGCAATATGTAGTTGATTGTCTTTATTTTCTACCGATTTTTTTTGGGGTTTACCCATGAAACTAGGGTTCCGAAATTTTTCTTCTTTACTGATCGTTTGAATTAATTTATTTCCATGTTTATGTGTTTATTCCCTACACTATTTAAACCCCCTCCCCTTCCCCTTTAGACGGACGGGAACTATCAATACTCTCATTGAAAACATAGGGTTTCATTCCGATTCTCTTTGCTCGTTTGCTTCTGGTCTTGGCCAGCTAAAAGCCAAGGCCAATTAATTCTGGACTTGACTATTGTGGTGTATTTTCTTGCTTTCATGCCTAACTGGTTAGTGACTATCCCTTGTCATTTTATCTTCTATGTTTCCAAAACCTGTGTATTCGATCCAGCATGTTTAAAGTATTCTGAGCATGATTCCACCACTTTTATGTTTCTATGAGTTCATCTAGTCCTATAATTGATATTGTTAGCTCTGAGATTGGTATTTTTGAATAATATAAATCCTCTTAGAGGTTAACTTAATGTCCTTTAACTTGCTTGATGTAGACAGTTTTACTAGTTCTGAACATGTCCTGAACGTTGCATCTTTAGGTTACTACTAGTATGTTAATTAGTTAATCTACTGAAACTTTACAGATTTGTATTATTATTTAACCTTTCCCTATCATTCATGTGCTCTGACAACTTGCTTTCTAATGTGTCTTGCATCCCTTTGGCTTCATGTGATTATCTAACTGCTTGCCTTAATACATTGTCTAAATGTTTATGTGATTAAACAAGGTTGCCCGAAATGCCAACATGTACACTTAGCTTAACTAGACATTTCCATACTTTGACTTTTTAAAAATTGTGTTCTTTGCATAAAAAACTTTGCAAACCTTGCTTGTTTACTTAGTGCAATTCTGTCTACATATTCTGTGTCTTAAACTCTATTATGATGGGTTTCTTCTAAAAATCAATTTCTTTTTAAATCTATCCCTGCCTCCTGTTACATTCTGATTTTTTTAAAAACTCCTACTCTTAGGTCCTTTAGGTTCTATCCTCAACCTTCCCAATGTGAGCACTGCTCTGACACCTGGGGATTGGGTTCCTAATCTCCTTTGCATAACTTCTAAGTATTTGGTTCTCTAGTAGGAGCATTGCCTTGGGTCCTTGAAGCCCTTGGGAACTTTGGCACACTAGAAACCTGGGTTTTATGTGTGCTATGGGTGAATCACTCACCATTGACTGTTCTATACCTTTGAAATGAGCCTTGGAGCTGATATGGTTTGAAGGCCTGCGCTGCCCAGGTATATTTGGGCCTGTAAAAGGCTCTCTATAGTTACTTCATTACTATTATGTAATTCATTTATTTGCCTGGCCTGTAATAATTTTGTAATAAACAAATTCTGGGTATTTAGTAAAATCAATAAGGTTTCTTATTTTCTTATGTTAAACCGGGTAGAAATCCGTCCTATAGGGTTTCATTTGTGCTGATGATTTTACTCATTTTGTTAATCGTGCAAGTTCTATATTGTGCTTACATATTAGAAATCATGTCTATAGGGTCAAAATTATGATTTTTTAGAAATCCTGCCTATAGGATGAATATGATGACTTGTTAGAAATTCTGCCTTTAGGTACATCAACCTGTCAAATAAATATGTGTTAGCAATCATGCCTATAGGACCAATATCTGGTTTAACTGTTTTCGGGCAATGTGTATAAATTATTACATAAATAATGTTTGATAATAGATAACATGCCTATAGGATTGAGAATCTTCTTAATAATAGATAGCATGCCTATATGATTAAGAATCAGTCTAATGATAGAAATCATGCCTATAAGATAAAAATGGATTCACTCATAGAAATCATGCCTATAAGACTCTATTAAATGATTCTGAATACGATTATCACCATTCATCGCTTAGACAACACGCCTATAGGATTGAACAATAATTCTGGACTTCGGACTATGATTTACTATTATTCACTAATGCACGAAATGCCCAGATATAACACCGAATGAAGTCAGTAGGCAAATAGTAGGTCCTCACACTTGTATTAAAACTGATTTTTCACACTACTGCTCGCCTATTTCTCATATAGATATTCTGCCTATAGGACTTCATGATTAATAAAACATGCTATTCAGTTGTGTGCATTTGATGTTTATGTGCGGAGGTCAATATGAGCCCATATCTGCTTTTATTTGAAAAATCTTAATTGTTTTGCCTGCCACGTACTATTTTACAATTTTGAGAAACCTAGGTTTAGTCTAGAACCATCCCAAATAGAGGCCCTAATGCCTCCAAGTCCATAGGTAAGGGACAGGTAGTGCACGCACATGAAATGAATTAGAATCATAGTCTATGCTCGCTGGATAATATGAGTAACACCCCCGTCTTGGGGGAGTTACGAAGTATTATTTATGTTGCACGGGGTGATCCTATAGGCTAAAAAATTTAGGACTCCCCACCTTATTAAATAGTTTTATTCTCTTTCCTAGACTAATTCGCATAATTTAAATTCAGCTGGGACCCACCGTTGTGGACCTCGAGGGGTGCCTAACACCTTCCCCTCAAGGTAATTTGAGCCCTTACCCGATCTCTGGTAACGTAAACGGGTATAATATGAGTTATTTTCTATAGGTGCCCTAACGCACCTTAATCCGTTAGGTGGCGACTCTCCAACAACCAATTCCTTTTTCCCTTCTCTCAAAAGGAGTTGTCAAATGTCGAAACCCGATTTCGCGAGGAAAAGAGGGCGCGATAGCATGGCGACTCTACTGGGGATATCCTTAGGATCTTACCATAACGAACATGTTTTGTGAATAAGTCTTTTCAATAAGCGTGTCTTTATTATTCTGCTAATACTTGTACACCCCTTTCCCATTTTTCCTTTATGTGAACGTATTTGCCGTCCTTCGTTTAGTTTGACTGCAACATTATACTTACTTAATTCCCTCTTTCCTATTTTTATCGCTTTTTCATTATAGAAACTAACTCCTCTCTTTGTTTTCTTTCTTTCCTGCCTTTACAATTATTTAATACCGCATTTTACCATTTTCATCATGCAAATACTTGGCAACTTGTTATTTTCCTTTTGCATAAGTACATGCTCAACATCATATTCCACTCGTGCATAATTAATACCATAACGATACTTGATAAGTATCTATGCTCCTCCTATATTACCCTTTTTGAATTTGGAAAGGCTTATTTACGGTAAAACTAGTCGATCGGCGGTGCAGTCGACAGTTCCGTGCCTTTCCCTCTCAAATTGTCCGCTTGGGGGGTACCACTCTAGACTTCTATAGAAACCTTACTCTTACAATAACTATACATGCATCATGATCAAACCTAGAATAGGTTAATATGTTGTCCGCATAATAACCTTCTAAGAAAACCTTGTCCAAAGCCCACCAGAATTTCCATAATCCCAACGGACACAATCACGACATGTGCATTATTTGGAGAAAAAAATGCCGATATGTTAATCATTAATGTGTAAGTAGTCGAATCCGAAGGGGGAAAGGGTCTAACCTTGTTTATTTTGCAGAAATGAGGTACGAAGTCCTCGGGTTCGGTATGGTCCGAAATATACCACCGTTATTGCTGGATTGGTAGGAAAACCTTGCGCCAAGCGACAAAAATCACGTGAAAACGGTTGTCGGAAACTTACCCTGCTTATTAGACATCCAGCCAAATAACATGTTGATCGAGGCTGCTACCATGTTCTGGGACAGAGAAAGGGTTGTATTCCGTTTTTGCAATATAGAAATGACTTCTCTCTTGGAGGAGATAAGAGGATTCACTGGATTACCCTGGATAGTCCCGGTTTGTTGGTTCCAGAAAATTTCACTCTCAGAGGGTTTCTGAAAATGATGGGTCTGAGAAAGAATGATGACTTGGCATGCTTGAAGAAGTCCTACATACCCTTTAACTTCCTATACGAACCATGTGGACACATCAAATCTTATCGCATTTTTCATGATGAATTCTCCATCACCTCCCTGGGTTGGACTCATCTTAGGGTTTTCGTATTCGTCATCTGTTTTTTGGGTATGATAGTGTTTCCAAGCCAAAGGGACAGTATTCAGACCAGGTTGGCCATGGTAACCAAAGCTTTAATGGAAGGGATAGAAGGAAAAACATATACTATTGTTCCAATGATTGTAGCAGAAATGTATCGGGCTCTGGATCGTTGCAAGAAGGGGTTCAAACATTTTGAGGGTTGTAAATTGTTGCTGCAGATTTGTTTGTTAGAACATCTTTAGATAGGCCAATATCACCAAGAATTTCCATGGAGACCATGGAATGATCACATAGCTTTCCAACATCCGAAAAGGATGACCTTCATCCCAGACAGGTTTGCACAACCAGAGAATGCTACAGAATGGGTACATGTTTTCAACAATTTGACCGAGGACAAGGTTCATTAGATGTTCGAGTGGTTCCCTACTAGCGAATTCATAATTAGATCCAGGGATGTTCCACATTTGGTGTTGATTGGGTTAAGGGGCATATATCCCTATGTTCCTATCAGGGTCATGAGAAAAGCTGGTAGAAAACAAGCCATACTGCGAGTCTCCAAAATGGGTCATTACAAAGCAGATTTCAAGACGATGCCATTTCGTACAAATGTGAGGCCCATCACATGTGGCATTTGAAGATTATTGTGGAAAAGGATACCATCAATCCAGATCGATACCACGCAGGTCATGTGTACTTCTACCCATCATGGTTGGATGATACCATAACAGGAATAGTCGAGCCAGGGGTCGATCAAGGAAACAGGATCATAGATGAAGTTGTTGAAGCACATATGAAGTATAAAAGGCTACGTAAAACAGTCCTCGAGCCCGAGACCAGGCATTTGGAACAACACAAGATTGACATGGAGTCAATTAATGAGTGGAGGGAAATGGCTACAAAGTCACCAGAAAGGTTGGAGTATTTAGAGCAGGGTCTTATGGAGCTTGAAGGGAAGATGAGGAAAAGGGTCGTGGATTGTCAGAATGCAGAGGGCAATGAAGGAGGACACCTAGCAAGGGCGTATCTACTGCTGAACATGCACGACCTAGGGAATCTGATTGACGGAGCCAAGAAGGCCAAGCTTGGAGAAGGTCCCTCTGGGACCAAGTAGATTAGGATTATTTGTTTTTTTTAGAGTCATTTTATTATTCGAATGTAATAAGGCAAATGCCAGTAGTGACTCATTTACTTATTGTCGCTTTAGGTTCGTCGTATTTACCATATTAATGAAATGAGGCCGTTATCGGCATTAAATTTCTCCAAATCTACATGTCGACCTACCTCGGTCACAATGAGGGTCCCAAATTAGGACGCACATTTATATTTCCGCAATACATGTTTAAATACTGCAAATACCTTTTCAGAATCCTTACTGACTTGTTTACCTTTTTGTTTTTCTTTATTTTTTATTATTCCTATCCCCTAAGGTTGGTTCGCACATACTGGCATCATCAGCATATCACACCAGATCCAGAGGCCCTCCACCTCCTCCTTCTCCAAGTGATCCAAGAAGTAAGGGAAAAACTAAAATGGATTATATGAGTGGTGTCAGGAAAACAATGCCACACATGCAGAGAATGTTGAGACTTCAGACAGTCGGAGTACTCAGGCACATAATGATTTAGTCTTACGGTTGGATCAGAAGATACTAGAATTTCAAGTGGAGCTTGAGCAGGTCCGCAACTTGGCAAGCCTCTCCCTCACCTTAAACATCCCATGCATCAACCAGCAAAACACTCAAAACCCAGTACCTCCTCAAAACACACCAAACCAACATCCGCAAAATCCTCTCGCACCCCATCAATACGCAACACCTCCCCAAAATCCCAATCCTCTACCAGTACCAACCCCTCCTCAACACCAACATCTACTGACTCAATACCCGCAAACCATCACTTGCCATACCCCACAACCTATCCCCGATTCGCAAAATTCAACTATTGATCATCACTACATTCAAACCCCCAGCATCCACCAAAACAATTCCATTTATGTAGAAACCTTACCCATCTCCACTCAACCAACCTCACACACACAAAAATTCGCCGAAAAGGACCTGCTCATCAAGAATATGACAGAGGAGCTCAAGAAGCTCACAAGCCGAGTCCAGGGTGTTGAAGAAGGCAAAGGGATTAAAGGTCTGAATTATCAGGATCTATGTATTCAGGCAGACATAGAACTGTCGGAGGGTTACAAACCTCCTAAGTTCGAGATGTGTGATGAAACAAGTGAACCGAAAGTACATTTGAGGACATACTATGACAAGCTCATGGGAGTTGGGAAGGATGAAAGGATTCACATGAATTTATTCATGAGAAGTCTCAGTAGAGACGCTCTATCTTTTTATATCAGTCAAAATCCCAAGAAATGGGTTAATTGGGTAAGCATGGCATCAGACTTATGGACCGATTCAGGTTCAACACTGAAAATGCACCGGACGTCTTCTATATGCAGAACCTCAATAAGAAACCAACGGAGACTTTTCGCGAGTATGCTACTCGATGGAGGTCAAAAGCTGCAAAGGTTAGGCCGGCATTGGAAGAAGAGCAAATGAATAAATTCTTCGTCAAGGCACAGGATCCACAATATTATGAGAGGTTAATGGTCATCGAGAATCACAAATTCTCTAACATCATCAAACTCGGGGAAAGGATTGAAGAAGGGATCAAGATTGGAATGGTAACCAATTTTGAAACATTGGAGGCTACGAACAAAGCATTACAGTCAGGGGTTATATCAAATAAGAAAGAAATAGGAGCGGTAATGGTAGCCCAAGGTCCAATACTTTCGCTCACATACCAAACACCTCCACCTACATATCAACCTTCACCTCCCAGATATCCTCAACTCTCTACCACATATCACACCTATAACACCCATCCAGCCTATTCTCATTCACCTCCAGCTCGTCAAATCTATCAAAAACCCATACCCAATTTCGATTGCAAACCACCCAGACAATACACCCCTATTGGTGAGCCCATCGACCAACTATATGAAAGACTAAAGACTGCCAGATATGTCATCCCTATTCCCGTTGTTGCCATGGAAAACTCCTCCCAGTGGGTCAACCCAAACAAAACATGTGCATACCACTCCGGCATGAAGGGTACCATCGATGAATGCCGCACTCTGAAAGACAAGATTCATACACTGATTGATACCAAAGTCATACAAGCAAAGGAAGTCGTGCCCAATGTCCGCAACAATCCTCCCCCAGACCATAGGGGTCAAGGAGTAAATGTGATAGAAACTGATTAAGAATGGGATCCTGAAGTGTCAATTGGGCTTATTCGGGAAGGTGATGACCCTAAGAAACTTGCAGTCACACTCGCTCATATTGAGTTAAAGGTACAACCACCAGTCGAAGTTGAGATAGTCGCATCAACTCCATTCGAAATCGAAGTGACAACACCTGCAGCTACACCTGCTCCATTTGAAGTAGAAGTAACCACACCCTTCACTGTGATGGTAGCATCCTCACCGCCCTTTAAATCCAATATTGTACCTTGGGATTATGTTTCCGAAGCCAGGAGGAAATGGAAGACAAAAATGGAAGAGTCTGGTATTGCACAAGGGATGACCAGAACTGGAAGAATCTATACACCTGAGAATTTGGGAGGAACAAGGAAGCCACTACCAAACAACCCATCATCGAAACCGGCCCGGATGATCTCTAGAGGAAGGTATAGGCAAGGGAATATTATGTGGTAGACCATCTGAACAAAACCCCCGCCCAGATATCCATCTTATCACTGCTGCAAAATTCTGAGGAACATAGGAATGCTCTGATGAAGGTGTTGAATGAAACGTATGTGCCCAACAATATCACCAGTGGGGAAATGGACAACATGATAGGGCAAGTGCTGGGGAGCCACAATATCACCTTTCATCAAGATGAGTTTCCACCGGAGGGATTGAGCCACAACAGGGCACTGCAGATCATAGTGCAATGCGAGGATAAGTTCATTGCCAGGGTTTTGATAGACGGAGGATCCAACCTCAACAGCTGTCCATTGACAACTCTAAAAAGGTTGGAAAAGGGTTTGCACGAAATACGAGCAGCGACTATGAATGTGAAAGTGTCTGATGGGTCGCAAAGAGCCACAATTGGGGAAACAAACTTATGCTTACAGATGGGCCCCACTTGGTTCGATGTTGAATTTCAGGTGCTAGACATATCCGCCTCCTACAATTTGCTGTTAGGACGACCTTGGATACATGCCGCTGGGGATGTTGCGTCCACTTTGCACCAGGCTGTGAAATTTGAATGGAATCATCAAGAAGTAATTATTCATGGAGATAAGAGCAATCCCATTTATACCAATCAAAATGTTCCGGTCGTGGAAAATAGAAGGAAGTTGGACGGAGAGACTTACCACTGCATCAAGCGCGTCAATGCAATTGAGAAAGATAAATGGTGGAGCAGCAAAATAGAAAGCATACTGGCATGGTCTAGGTATGAACCCGGCAAAGGACTTGGGAAGAAACTCCAAGGCATTACCAAGCCAATACAGCTGAAACGTCATGGTACAACTTTTGGGCTTGGATATCCGTATACTGGAAAGAATATGATGATTGGTCGCCGCAATAGCGTGGTCCCTATTACCCTCTTGAGCAGCCAGTGCCACATCTGAGTCAATCCTTTCATCAGGCCGATACTATATGGGGATCCAAAGAAGAAGAAGCTTTGGCGGGGCTAAGGACCCTATTCTTGGAAGACGAAGATATGGATTGCAATGTGATAGTTGAGGAGCAGGAGGAAGAAGGCCTTATAATTCAGACAATGGAGAGGGGAGCATTTCTCAGAAACTGAACGCCACACCATCCAGGGCCAGACGGGTCCCGGGGTAGCATGGCTACTAGTGTTGTTTAAAAAACAATTCTTTTGAACATTCTGTTTCAAAAACATCTTTCTTTCAGTATTTCGTTTTGGAAAACATTGTTTGAAGTTATTTAAATGTTACTTTGTTCAAAATTTCAGCATTTTTATCAACAATTTGATGTTTTGTTATCATTATCTTTCATATTTTTCCTCTACAGCATTACTATTTCTTACCTTGATGAAACAATGAATGTGACATGTAATGAGACAACGTAGCACAAGGATAGTGACTCGGAAGAAATAGAAGAAGAAGATGTGATACCTGAAGAAATCGTCAGAGAAGTTGAGAACTTTGCCAGAGCTTTCAGTAAAAGGGTCAAACGTAGAGAGTTTACACTAGGGCAGATGGTGTTGAAACGGATCTTTCCACATCAAGATGAAGACAAAGGGAAAATTTCACCCAACTGGCAAGGACCATACATAGTTCACAAGGTATTGATAAGAGGAGCACTCATACTCGCAGAAATGGACGGAGAGATTTAGCCAAAGCCTATCAATTCAGATGCCGTCAAAAGATACTATGTGTAAACTATTTATGTTTCTTCATATGATGTAACTGAACTACGCTTGACCCGATTCCCGTTTAAGAGGGGATATGTAGGCAGCCCTGTGGGTTTGATCGCAATTTAATAGAATTTCCACTTTTCTCCACAATCAGAAATTGGGGAAGAATTTTGAGGAGGACCCTCAAAATTTCGAAGCAGGTTCAGTCAACGACATTGTGCGCGGTACAGCCAGAAGTTTGTCTAGACAACTAGGGCAGAATTTTGAGGAGGACCCTCAAAATTCTATGGAAAGGAGGTCGCAATGTCTCTGATAATGTCGCAGTCGTTGGTTCATCTAATCAATTTTAAACCGCATATTACTATGTTTTGAATAACTATGCACGCATATTTTTTGAAAAAACTTTATTTTTTAGCCAAATACTACCCATGGTGACTTGAACAGGACCCTAGGGCGGAGTGAAGAAAAACAAGAAGACAAAGGCACGAACCAACCTTTCCCGAAAACTAACGATTTTTCTTTGAATGCAGGAACAAAGAATAACCACAAGTGTTTTCATAATGACAAAGCCACCAGACGCAAATATATCTCCAACTAAGAAACACTTCGCCCTTACTTGCTACTCGTCCATTTGCATGAGACTAAACCATGCCTCCTCAATTGCATAAGGCTAAACATTGCCTTCTCCTTGCATAAGACTAAGCATTGTCTCAAATCTTGCATGAGGCCAAGCCCTGCCTCTTCATTTGCATAAGGCTAAGAATTGCCTTCCCCCTGCATGAGACTAAGAACTATCTCAAATCCTGTGTGAGGCTAATCCCTACCTCCTCAATTGCATAAGGCTAAACATTGCCTTCTCCTCGCATGAGACTAAGCATTGTCTCAAATCTTGCATGAGGCCAAGCCCTGTCTCTTCATTTGCATAAGGCTAAGCATTTCCTTCCCCCTATGTTAGCTAAGCCCTGCCTCCTCAATTGCATAAGGCTAAGTGTTGCCTTATCCTTGCATGAGACTAAGCACTGTCTCAAATCTTGCATGAGGCTAAGACCTGACTCCTCAATTGCATAAGGCTAAGCATTGTCTTCCCCCTTTATGAGACTAAGCACTGTCTCAAATCCTGCGTAAGGCTAAGCCCTGCCTCCTCAATTGCATAAGGCTAAGCATTGCCTTCTCCTTGCATGAGACTAAGCACTATTTCAAATCCTACATGAGGCTAAGCCCTGCCTCCTCAATTGCATAAGGCTAAGAATTGTCTTCACCATGCATGAGACTAAGCATTGTCTCAAATCTTGCATGAGCCTAAGCCCTGCCTCCTCAATTGCATAAGGCTAAGCACTACCTTCCATTTGCATGAGACTAAGCACTGTCTCAAATCCTGCATGAGGCTAAGACCTGCCTCTTTATTTGCACAAGGCTAAGCTCTGCCTTCCCTACACGAGACTAAGCATTGTCTCCCTTTTCATAACACAAATGTTGATCTATTCTTTTCTTCGAGGATAAGCTCTGCCCTCATACCTACACAAGACTAAGCTCTGTATTTTTTTATCTCAAACATCATGTCTTTGCATCTCATGGGCTGATATATAGCCAATTTTTCCAAAGGCGTCATAGTCCGAAGGCATCATCCTCATAGCCGGAAGACACCATGACATGTCCTAAGGATCTCTCAATCCTGCACATCATTATTCAAAGGCATCATGGTTCGGAGGCACCATCTTCGTAGATCGAGAACATCATTTTCATAGCCTGCGAATTCTTTACCGCACAACTCATGGCCCGGGACATCATGGTCTATAGACGTCATCCTCACTGTCCAAAGACAATCTCCATGGTCCAAATGGAATTTGCATCATGTTTAAATTTACGAAAAAATCTATATGCGCATATTGTGTTTTGAGTTTGCAAGCAATCCGGAAGGTAAACATTATCCTAATGGGAGCAATCTTTGCTCAAGTTCTCACTCGATACCTATACCCTCGAATTATTTCAAACGTAACCGATCATCATCCGTTACCCAGTCTCACTTACCCATTACCGTTTTCTAATCCCAATTGATCCCACTCAGAATATTTTGTCTGCTCTTACAAATAACTCCACCGACTCATTCCACTGTTGGATACAGAACTATACATGGACCGATTCCTGTAAAACCATGGATATGTAGGAAGCTCAAAAGCCAGAGTGTAGCCCATATCTTTCAAATCACTCCATTCGGTCAAAATCAATCATCACGACAACACTTTCATCCTTCCTGGGTAAAGATGGGCAGTTGTTGATACCCAATTTTTCCCTCATATACTTCAAATATACATATATACTTTCAAAATAGTGCATGAGCATCATCAAGCATTTTTCCTAATTTTCCACAATTTTTAAAGATTTTTAAATCAACTTATTCCCATATTTTTATTATATAAATAATTATTAATTGCATCACAAATAATTTTTATGATGATTTTATCATATAACCTCATCATTTATATCCATATTAAGATTTAAATATTTTTGATGTATTTATTATAATTATATTTGCATCTTTAGGCTAAAATGGTATATTTTGCAATAATAGCCCTTATATACTTATGATCACTTTATTTATGCAAAAAAATAACTTTTTTATGCTTTTTTAGTAATATTAATTGTTATTAATCATTCTTATCCACAAATAATATTTTCAATATTTTATTTATCATTTTTTTAAAATTATTTTATTAATTAAATTGGGTATTTAACTAATAGTCCCTAAATTCACCAATTTCGGACCTAAACTACCAGCCCATTTGCCTAAAACACCTACCCAAATCCTTGGCCCAACACTTAAGCCCAATCCATAACCCCCTAACCCAGTCCGGAACTGACCCAACCCCTTTTAAATCACAATCGTTGATCTCTGAGATCAACGACTCATATCAGTCCCTCCTTCTAATTAACCTGCTTATCCCCAGACCCTAGAGACCATTATCCCAGCCCCGCCGTCATTGAAATCTCTCGAACCTTCTACTCTCCTCTATAAACCCTAGCACCTTTACCTATTACCCCTCAAATTCCAACCCAAAAATGAAATCAATCAACGATTCCCTTACCTTATTAACCCTTACTCTCTACTGATTACTCGTTTATGGTATTACATAATTACTTCCCTAATATAGCAAGCAGATCTTTTAAGAATCGAATCAAAATTGGTTCAAATCCCTAACTTGTTGTTTATTCCATCTGTGTTCATCACTTACTCTTTGTAAGTACGATTATTTTCCGTATCTCTCGTTGATTCGTACTTAACCCTAAGGTTATGGTTTTCATATCCTCTTTTGGTTCGAACCAAAATTGGTTCAAGCTTTAATTTTAAGTGCTATACCGTCTATATTCGTCCTATTATGCATGAATCTGCCTATTTTTGTCGATTTCTTTTACTTACTCTAAATTAGGGTTTCAATTCATTTTCATTTGGACCAGATCTGATTCGATTATGTGTTTTTTTAAATAATTTTCAATCTATGTTCGTCACATGCAATATGTAGCTGATTGTCTTTATTATCTTCCGATTATTTTGGGGTTTACCCATAAAACTAGGGTTTTAAAATTTTTCTTCTTTACTGATCGTTTGAATTAATTATTGATGTTTTATACGTCAATACCACACAAGAGGGGGTGATTTGTGTGGAGTCCAATTTTCGAGTGCTGTCGTTATAGAAGGACCTGGTTCTTCTATGTGTTCCAACTCGTAGTGTTGCGGAATAATGAATGCAGAAAGGTAAAAAACATAGAGATTTTTACGTGGAAAACACCTGGCTCAAAAGGCGAAAAACCACGACCTACTACTCAGTAGGATTTTCTCCAAACACTTCACTACAACAATGAGCCAAACAATATTTACAAAATAAACTTTTTTGTAAACCTAAGGATTAACTCTAAACCTTTGTGGCAAACTAGCCTCTATCTATTTGCGACAAACTTCAAGTTAACTATAACTTGAACACTTAGTACCTATTACAATTGCTTCTAGATAAAGTTGAAAAAGGTACAATTTTAGATCATCTACTACAATAAACTAGACTAAAAGACAACAGATGGAACTGGTTCTTCTAGCTGGTTCAAGTAGCTCCAGATTCGCACTCTCCAATTTGGCTCGAACTGGTTGCAAAATTTCTTCAGGAATTTTTCTCTAAATTCTTGATAAATTTCTATTTTTGTGCGTCTATATACAATAAGAACAATCTGCAATTTATAGGAGTTAGTAGATAAGGAATTAACTAGAATCCTAATGCAACTCTTCCTTGGTAGAAGAGTTCTAGTCAAACTCAACTCCTAAATCCTTCCTTATCTTAGATTCTGTTCTTATTGAATAAGGAGTCCTTCTCCAATTTCGTTTTTGCAATCTTTTTTATCAGAAGATATCTTAATTTTACCAGAATACATTTATCTCATGCATGTGTATCTCATGTGCCTTTAACTCTGCTGGTCTATGTCACCTGTGATGGACCTGGTTCATCTCGGAGTTCCTTTGTCAATCTTAAAAACTATTTCTTTTCTTGGGCCAACAATTACTTTCCATGTTTATGTGTTTAGTCCCTACACTATTTAAAACCCCTTCCCCTTTCCCCTTTAGACAGACGGGAACTATCAATACTGTCACTGAAAACTTAGGGTTTAATTCTAATTCTCTTTGCTCGTTTGCTTCTGGTCTTGGCCGGCTAAAATCCAAGGCCAATTAATTCTGGACTTGACTATTGTGGTGTATTTTCTTGCTTTCATGCCTAATTGGTGAGTGACTATCCCTTGTCATTTTATCTTCTATGTTTCCATAACCTTTGTATTCGATCCAGCATGTTTAAAGTATTATGAGCATGATTCCACCACTTTTACATTTCTATGAGTTCATCTAGTCATATAATTGATATTGTTAGCTCTGAGATTGGTTATTTTTGAATAATATGAATCATCTTAGAGGTTAAATCAATTTCCTTTAACTTGTTTCATGTAGGCCGTTTTACTAGTATGTTAATTAGTTAATCAATCCTGAGACTTTACAGATTTGTATTGTTATTTAACCTTTCCCTGTCATTCATGTGCTCTGACAACTTGCTTTCTAATGTGTCTTGCATCCCTTTGGCTTCATGTGATTATCTGACTGTTTTCCTTAATACATTGTCTAAATGTTTCTGTGATTAAACAAGGCTGCCCGAAATGCCAGCATGTACACTTAGCTTAACTAGACTTTTCCAGACTTTGACTTATTAAAAATTATGTTCTTTGCATAAACAACTTTGCAAACCTTGCTTGTTTACTTAGTGCAATCATGTCTATATATTATGTGTCTTAAACTCTATTATGATGGCTTTCTTCTGAAAATCAAATTTGTTTTAAATCTATCCCTGCCTCCTTTTACATTCTGCTTTTTTTAAAACTCCTACTCTTAGGTCCTTTAGGTTTTATCCTCAACTCCCTAGTGTGAGCACTGCTCGGGGTCTATATGAGACTCTTGTGAACTATGACACACTGGGGTTTGGGTTCCTAATCTCCTTTGCATAACTTCTGAGTATTTGGTTCTCTAGTGGGAGCATTGCCCTGGGTCCTTGAAGCCTTTGGGAACTTTGACACACTAGAAACCTGGGTTTTATGTGTGCTATGGGTGAATCACTCACCATTGACTTTTATGTACCTGTGAAATGAGCCTTGGAGCTGATATAGTTTGAAGGCCTGGGCTGCCCGGGTGTACCTAGGCCTGTAAAAGGCTCTCTATAGTTACTTCATTACTATTATGTAATTCATTTATTTACCTGGCTTGTAATAATTTTGTAATAAACAAATTTTGGGGTATTTAGTAAAATCGATAGGGTTTCTTATTTTCTTTTGTTAAATTGGGTAGAAATCCTGCCTATAGGATTTCATTTGTGCTGCTGATTCTGCTCATTTTGTTTGTCGTTCAAGTTCTATATTGTGCTTCCATATTAGAAATCCTGAACTATAGGGTCAAAGTTATGATTTGTTAGAAATTCTTCCTATAAGATGATTATGATGACTTGTTAGAAATCTTGCCTTTAGGTATATTAAATTGTCAAATAAATATATGTTAGCAATCATGCTTATAGGACCAATATCTGGTTTAACTGTTTTCGGGCAATGAGTATAAATTCCTGCTTAAATACTATTTGATAATAGATAACATGCCTATAGGATTGAGAATCTGTTTAATAATAGATAACATGCCTATAAGATTAAGAATCTGTCCAATGATAGAAATCATGCCTATAGGATTAAAATTGGTTCACTCATAGAAATCATACCTATAGGACTCTATTAAATGATTCTGAATACGATTATCACCATCCATCACTTAGACAACATACCTATAGGATTGAACAATAATTTTGGACTTAGGATTATGATTTACTATTATTCACTAACGCATGAAATCCACAGATATAGCACCGAATAAAATCAGTAGGCAAATAGTAGGTCCTCACACTCGCATTAAAACTAATTTTTCAAACTACTGCTCGCCTATTTCTCATATAGACATCCTGCCTATAGCACTTCATGATTAATAAAACCCGATACTCAGTTGCGTGCATTTGATGTTTATGTGTGGAGGTCAATATAGGCCCATATATGCTTTTATTTGAAAAGTCTTAATTGTTTTGCCCGTCGCCTAGTATTTTATAATTTTGAGCAACCTAATGTTAGTCTAGAACCATCCTAAATAGAGGCCCCAATGCCTCCAGGGTCATAGGTAAGGGACGGGTAGTGCACGCACAGGAAACAAATTAGAATCAACTAGAGCGCTTTAGGTAACAACTAAAAGATAGTAATCGGGTAGCAGGGGTTGATAGTCTATGGCCGCTGGATAATATGAGTAACACCCCTGTCTTAGGGGAGTTACGAAGTATTATTTATGTTGCACGGGGTGATCCTATAAGCTAAAAAATTTAGGAGCCCACCCTTATTAAATAGTTTTATTCGCTTTCCTAGACTAATTCGCATAATTTAAGTTCGGTCGGGACCCACCGTTGTGGACCTCGACGGGTGCCTAACACCTTCCCCTCAAGGTAATTTATCCCTTACCCAATCTCTTGTGACATTAACTGGTATAATCTGATTTATTTTTTATAGGTGACCTAACGCACCTTAACCCATTAGGTGGCGACTCTCCAACAACCAATTCCTTTTCCCTTCTCTCAAAAAGAGTTGTCAAATGTCGAAACCCGATTTCACGAGAAAAAGGGGGCGCGACAACTGCCACGTGTGAGCCCATATTTAAGTTCTTAAAGAAAGACGCGGCGAGCAAATGGACAGATGAGTGTCAAGAAGCTTTTGATAAATCAACGAATATCTGTCAAATCCGCCAGTGTTGGTTCCGCCTGATCCCGGAAGACCTTTGTTCTTGTACATGACATTCCTAAAAAATTCTTTCGGCTGTGTCCTCGGGCAAGATGATGTGACCAGGAAGAGAGAACAAGCCATATACTACCTAAGCAAGAAGTTCACCAGTTATGAAGCCAAATATACGTTGTTGGAAAGAACTTGTTAAGCCCTAACTTTGGTCGTCCAGAATCCCAGACATTATGTTTTGGCCTACACCGCCTATCTCATAACTAGAATGGATCCTTTGAAGTACATATTCCAAAAACCAATGCCCATGGGAAGGTTAGCAAAAAGGAAAATCCTGCTCACTGAGTTCGACATTGTTTATGTGACCCGCACGACGATGAAATCTCAAGCCTTGGTGGATCATCTAGCTGAGAACCTGGTCGAAGGTGAATACCAACCCCTAAGTACTTACTTTACGGAAGAGGAAGTAAACTCGGTTGTAGTAATTATAGAGGAAGCTAATGTTTGGAAAATGTTTTTTGATGGGGTTGTAAATGCGAAAGGCATCGGGACTGGAGCAATTATGATTTCTCCCACAAGTCATCACTATCCAGCCATAGCCTGCCTTCGGTTCTTCTGTACAAACAACACCGCTGAGTATAAAGCCTACATTATGGGCTTGAATATGGTAGTTGATCTGGATGTAGAGGAAATGTTAATCATGGTGGATTATGACTTGATTATTCGGCAAGCCCAAGGTGAATGGGAAACTCGAGACATCAAGCTTATCTCGTACAGAAAACATGTAGAAGATCTTAACAAACGGTTCAATTCTGTCGAGTTCAGGTATATTCCTCGATTCCACAATGAGCTAGTTGATGTGCTAGCTATTTTGACCTCAATGCTGCCGTATCCGGGCAATGTCTACATTAACCCGCTCGAGATCTAAATTCAAGAAAGACATGGTTATTGTATAGCAATTGAAATAGAACCAGATGTTCAACCATGGTATCATTGTAGACGCGTAATTTTTGACCCTCCCCGAGATATTATACTTTTTAGCATTTAAACATTTTATTTAGGCCTAATATCTCTTTTACTTAATTTTAAGCACAAAAATGAAAATTACAAAAATATTTTCACTTTTAATATTTAGTTTTATTTTAGTAGTATATTTTAATTAATTAAGAGTAAGTTCTTATTTCATTTTATAAACACATTATATTTTTTTTTTAATCTCCCTAGCCCAAAACAAAAATCCAACCAGACCTGGACCCAACCCAATTCCCTAGTCCATTCCCCTTAGCCCAATACCCATTAACCTAAAATACTCCTTCTTATTCACTCACTACAACCATCAGCAAGAAAAAGATAACAACCCCACCTGAAGAGACAAAAAAGGACGGACCCTTCATCTCCTTCATCATCTATCCGCCACCGCCGGCGACTGCTGGCCGGCCAACCACCAGCCAAAAGAACGACCACTACCATAGCTGCCGCCGACCTCCTTCTACACCCCAACAGACCTCCCCCTCTTACCGCCGCCAGTGGCCCCCACCCCTTCAACACCCAACGGCCACCATCCCCACCCCCTCATCTCTCCATTCACACGCCGCCACCAACCTTCTAAACCTCCAAAAATCCGCCGGAGAAATCAGTAAACGCAGCCGCCGCCCAGACTTCAATGTCCCAATTTTAAAAAAGAAAAGAAGAGGTTTCGATGTTTTCTTTTGGTTTCAAATACTTGGAAGTCAGTTGAGTTTGGAGTCTGGTCGCGCGAGGATCTGACGAGGTTCGAATTTGTCCGGGCGAGGTATTGTTCGAGGTTCTCTGTATCGTTTCTGGTCGTGGTTCGTTCATACAAACGCACATCAAGATTTTGTTCCTGATGTATCGAAGAACGTTTAGTTATTAAAAGGTCTGTGCTCCAGTTTTCGTATCCCAATTCATATTATGTTTGCTATAAGGTTCAATTTTTGTGTTATTTATCTTCTTTGATTATGGATCGATCTATGATTGTTTTACTGTTTCATTTGTTAGTTTTGATGAATATTTTAGCCTAAATTGCTTTCTGTTTCATTAGCTTCCTATTGTATTGGTACTTCATTTGGTTTCTTCGTTATTCAATGCATTTCCTGTTCGAAATATTGTTAGAATCTTCATGTCAATAACGTTAAGAGGAGTATCAGTATTTGCTCCTTTTGTGTTAGTTTGGTATTATTGCCATGTTTGCCGGAATTCAAGGTTTTATATGGCAGTGACTGCTATTTTAAATGGTATTAGTTGATCTGCTATCATTGTTGTATTTAGTAATAAATAATTCATGAACATGGTAGTTTGCTTTAGGAGCAATTAATAAATAATAAATTATCGTGAATATGGGTACGACTCCCGTTGCATAGTCATAGATATGTAACTTCAAAATTCGAGTGCACACTGGCGTGACTCGACCCCTAATTTAAGTTTAATAAAATAAACATGTTGTGGATCGTAGGTACGGTTTCCATGACACAATTCGCAATGTGTAACCAAATAATTAGTTGTATAACAATTACATTATTAAAAGCGGTTTAAAAGGAATAAAATGCACGTAGGTTTCAAACAATGTTTCAAAATCAGATAAATATGCCAATAATAATAGTTGAGCGACCATGCTAAAACCACGGAACCCGAGAATGCTTAACACCTTTTCTCGGGTTAACAGAATTCTTTACCCGGATTTATGTGTTCGCAGATTGGAAAACAGAGTCAAGTTTTCCTCGATTCGGGATTTAAACCGGTGACTTGGGACACCATAAACTATTCCAAGTGGCGACTCTAAATTTTAGATAAAATAATCCCGTTTCGATTGTCACTTAAATTGGAAAAAACTCCCCTTATACCCTTTTCGGGGGTAGTGAAAAAGGAGGTGTGACAGCTCTGGCAACTCTACTGGGGACCGAACCCAGAATCTCTGGTTCAGGATTCAAGAATTCGAGTTTAGAATAATTGTTATATGTTGGCTTTATTTATTACCTGATTTGATTTACATGTTTGGGCCTAATGTGCTAAATGTTGCTTTTTACCGCTTTGATATTATCTGAACTGTATATAAACTGCTACGAAACCCCTCTCTTCTATCTTCTGAGGAGTGCAAACTGGCGTGACTTCTTTCTTTTAGTGTCATATCCCAATTTAGAACGATGTTCGGACAAGTTGCAAAGCCGGATGATCTTTTGGTTACCGGTACACTGCCCCCCCTCGGCTCGAGTTGTCCGCTCGGGTAAGCCAGGTCTAGAACAATACACCCAGGTTTTATACCTAGAATAACTCAGCCTCATGTCGGATCCCTAGTAGCAACGTTTGTTTGCATCACGTGCATTTGACTTTGGAGACTCAACACAGGGTTGGGTCTGTCTAAGACATGTGTACCCAAAATAACAGACCGTCTTGGTGCATCCTACGTGCTACATGTTGCATTTGAATGCCTCATCTTGACTAGAATCGTCACTTTCACATAACCTTATCGTACTGATCCCTGGTCCGATAATCTCGTCTCACCCAGTATGAACTGCTCAGACAACAAGTTACCCCAAACATGGCTAATAGCCTCACATGATACTGCATCGCCCAATGGGCCATAACTCGAACATGATAATAAGAAACGACTCAGGACGGAACTACTCAGCTCACGCAACTAATATGAATTCTTACCCAAAAATAGGAAATAAATCACAAGAAGATAAATAAATATTAACCCTTTTCATCATCACACTGTTGCGGCGTGCAACCCCGATCCGAATAACATACCTATGGCGGCGTGCCACCCGATCCCAAATAACATCACCGTGGCGGTGTGCCACCCGATCCAAATAACATACATGTGGCGGCATGCCATCCGATCCCAAATAACATCACTTTGGTGGCGTGCCCCCTGGTCCAAATAACATAAAACTCACGTAAGGAAATATATATACGGAGCTGACTTGCTCACTATCACGAATTACTAAATATCGATCACAAGAATGCTAAGTGCATAATACCATCCTGGGGAGACTGATAAAGCCATAGGCTACAAAACTCAAGCACAACTGAGGTGCGATATATACATATATACTCTGGATCTCAAGAGTTGTCCTGCTCACATAACATCCCCGCTACACGGGACCTCAACACATGAGAAATTATCAAGCTTTTTCACAACTCGTACGGCAAAATCACAATAACACATATATTTGACGAAGACGGAATCACCACCCGATGTTCTAATACCTTTCCATGAAAAACGCTCTACCAAAAGGAACATGCCTGACTTACACGGAACCCATAATCATATTTAAATCCATCCACAAACATCGAGCCACCTTGCTCGCACCAAACTCAGCTATTAGCTTTTTCCTGGGTCCACATAATACACGAGAACAACCATCATCACCAGGAATAACACCCCCTAATCCATAACCAACTGAACCGAACGCCCTCCAGGCGTAAATTCTCCATTTAAGCAACATTGCACTTCTTTATACTCAGTCCAAATCTGAATCCATCAAGTGACTACATGTCACACTTTATACAATCTTTTCGCGGTCATATGCTTCCACGAGCTCCCACGCAAGGCAACAGTCTGCTCCTCCATAACACCCACCAAACTAAGGCCGCAAGACACATCAAAAACCCATGACCAGGGTACCTTGCTTCTTTCACCGAATATCAAATCTCAGGTGATACTGAAGATAACACCTTCTTTTAATGTAACACGTGACTGAGTCACTATCCTTACAACTCGCCCATGCCTTAAGCATAAGTTCTGAATCTTCCAAGCCCAACCCTGGCCCGACAGGGCCAACTTTTGCACATATTCATCAAATCCCACGCACAATCACCAATTTACTCCTTTCCCTTGGCTGATATAACTTACCAACACGCCGACAATTCACAACCCTATGAGAAGACAACCCTACAGCCCTATCGCAGATGGTGGGACTCCCCCACTTAGCCCGAAGCCACTCCTTGCACCACTCTAGACCCTGCTGAGACCCTTTCTCCTTTAATAACACGATCCCTGCCAACCGTATTCTTCAACACTTCTTCTCGATACTCTGACCCCACGCAACGGAAGAAACCATAGCACCGCCGAACCTAACACATTCCATCCGATCAATGACGACGACTACACGTCACAGGTGCATATCCCACCTCACTTGAATACACCCAGTCCAACCAGACCATTCAGAATCCAAATGCCTTTCCTCTGCCGGAACTAAAACATCGAAATCTCGAAATCAAACTCTGAGGAGACCTCCCTTCAACCATTCATCAACCCCAACATACGTGCAAGCACTCTATCATCATATCAGCACCGCGCGACAATCAATTGCAAACATTATCACCACCCAAGCATGACCTTAAGGCTCCCAAAAACACAGCTACTGAGCTGAAATAACACATTACTCTTTTTACAGGGCCATAACAACAACCACGACCATTGACACATGGAAGCATCTCGGATTACATTCGTAGCACCATTCCCATTCCTCAAATTCCTGATCCATAGCAAGTGCTTCGCGACACGTAAGATTGAGTAGGAATGAACATAGGCATAAGCCTCAAAGGAATCAACTCGAACGATGAAGAATCAAGAAGGGGAGTACTCCTAACAGCCCTGTAGCCTCTCAAAGATAAGTACAGACGTCTCCATACCGATCTGCAAGACTCTACTAGACTTGCTCATGACTCGTGAGACCTACGGGAACCTAGCGCTCTGATACCATGTTGTCACGACCCAAAATCCCGAAGGTCATGATGGCGTCGGACATCAATGTCAGGCAAGCCCAGTCATTAATCAATTGAAATAACTTCCCGGTTTTAACATTTATGAAAACATTTCCTTTAACTTTATTAAATAATAACCAATTAAAATTTGTCAATTTGGAAGATGGTTTGAATAATATACTTTAACAATTATGAACCAACACATATCCCAGAACCCGGTGTCACAAGTACATGAGCAATTTCTAAGAAATTACACAATTATTACAAAGCCTGTCCGAAATACAACCGGACAAGGAATTTTAAAATAAAACTGAATACAATACGAAGGAGACTCTGTCAGCTGCGGATCGCCTCCAGGTGATGCATCTCACCAGGAGAATCCTCCACATTGCTATGAAACCACCTGTGCAATAAAATGCACAACAAGTGCAACATGAGTACAAAAACAACGTGTACTCAGTAAGTCGCCCGCCTAACCTCAGAGAGGTAGTGACGAGAGGTCAGGTTAGACACTTACTAAGGGTCAATTTAGAATATTTAAGTATGACACTAAGCATGATTGTCAAGGGCAATTCATTAAAATCAGGAATAAAACATTTTCGACTTCGTTCACGTTTAACACTTTGTATCTTCGTCATATTAATAACAATTAGTCAACATGGTGATTTAATCAAATGAAAATTTATCGACGGAAGGAACAACTTCTTCCGAAATCTTTTAAATAGCTTCAAATCTCTGTCATTTCAATTGACAACTTAATATTTCCGGCCAGTAATCAGGCAAACTCATAGCAAATATGCAGTAAATAGCATGCGCAAGCAACGACGAGGGTCGTTCGGCCCGAACCAACATAAACATAAACTATGCACTGCCGAGGGTCGAACGACTCGATCTATAGATGCATCTATCTGCCCCGCTCGCGAATCAATCATGCGATGCAGTTAAAAATAATAAGGCTAGCCTGCTCACGAATCATACATGTGACTCAGGTGCTCATATGAATACACACAAATACAGGGTCATCCTGCTCGCGAATCATAGATGCGACTCAGGCACCTGAAGTTACTCATGTCCACACAATAAGTCTCCATTTTATCAAGAAAAGTCGTTTTCTCAGGAAAGCTGTAAAAATCCTTCTTAAAGGAACATGGAATATAGCCTTTAATTCTTTGGTTTGAAACTCATTTGCCAAGTTTAATGATATTCCATAATATAACCCTACCAGGTGTGCAATTATCAAAAGAGGAAATAAATTCACTTTTAGATAATTAAAAATAATGAACTCTAGTCTTCTTCAGATATTCAATTACAATTATATTAGCAACTTAATATTACAGGCATGATTACAGGTACAACACGTAAGACATGCTAGTGGGTCCTAGACTACCCGGACATGGCATAATAGTAGCTATGCACGGACTCCCGTCACCTTGTGCGTACTTAGCCCCCGAAGATAATAGCATACACTTAATTAATTCAGCTAGGGGGACGGTTCCCCCTCACAAAGTTATAAAGGAGACTTACCTTGCTCCGAAATTCCTTAACCGGCCTCCAAACCCTTCCGATGACCCCAAACGTCGCACAACGCTCCGAAACTATCCAAACAACAAAAAGTCAATGAAAAAATTTACTCCAATATGTAGCAAATTCCAAATCATATACTTTCCCAACTCGACTCGGTGAAGTGACTAAAATGCCATCGGGCCCACGTGCCCGGAATCCGAAATTTCTCGAAGATATACCCTACCCATAGCGTTGCTAACTTAATTATACAATTTACTCTAATAGGCATGCTCAATTCGTGGAAAAAATCCAAATTCCCATAATTCTAGGTTTCTTCAATATTTCCCAAATTTTCCTCAATTTCTACAACCAAATCTATGTAATAATCTTTCATTAAATTCAAAAACGGGAGGAATTTACTTACCTCTTGATGCTTGGTGAAATCTCATTTGAAAGCTCTCCAAAGTCACCTATCCCATGAAGAAAATGAAGACAATGAACCAAATTCTCACTTAAAAACAATCTTCCCAGGCCCATTTTCCGCACCTGCGATCCCACAGGTGCGACCAAATCACCCGCACCTGCGGTTTCCCTCATCTCCAGCCAAATCGCACCTGCGCCCTACTTATCGCACCTACGGCTTCGATGGTGCGGAAATCCTTCGCATATGCGGTTCCCAACCAAGCCAAGCCCACACTTGCACCTGCGGCGAAAACCTCGCAGGTGCGGTTACACCAGATGACAACAGCTTCAGCCCTTTTCCAACTTCAACTTTGATACGCTAACCACCCGGAACCCACCCAAGGCCCCCAGGACCCTGTCCAATTCTACCAACCTGTTCCAAAACATGACACGAACTTGCTCGAGCCCTCAAATCACATCAAACAATGCCGAAACCACGAATCGCACTCAAATCCAATTCTATAAGAACTTAGAATTTCAAACTTCTACATCCGATGCCGACACCTATCCAATCACGTCCGATTGATCTCAAATTTTGTACACAAGTCATATTTAACATTCCGACCTCGATATCAAAACTTCCACTTCCGGCTGGATTTCCCAAAAAAACATCAAATTTCAATCTTTAGCGAAAAGACTCCAAAATAACCTACGAACATCCAAATTCACTTCCGATCACGCTCCCAATCCCAAAAGGACATCAACCTCAATGATATGCACTTCAACCCCAAATTCATGAAATCCTTCTAAAATGCTAACTTCCATAATATACGTTGAAACGCTCCCGGGTTATCCAAAACCCGATCCGAACATACACCCAAGTCCGATATCATCATATGAACCTACTGGAACCTTCAAATCCTGATTCGGATATCATTTACTCAAAATTCCAATCTTAATTGATTTCTCCAACTTAAGGCTTCTGAAATGAGAATTTTCTTTCCAAATAAATTCTAAACTTCCTGGAATTCAATTCTGAACACGCCCACGGGTCATAATGCCTGAAACAGAGCTACTCACCTGCCCATGCTACCACAACCCAGTCGAGCACAATAGCTTGATCAAATCTGGAGATTTCTTCTTTATCCATATAATAAGACACCTGAAATTTCTCTAGCCAGGCTTAGTTTCAATATATATAAGCACTGCATCAACTAGCACATGATATACCAGATCATAACTGCATACTCTTGCCGAATCGGCACCATGCACCACATAACCCATCGTCTGACCACAGCGACGCTCCCGGAATCTTATTAGCCAAAGCCCACGAATCTGATGCTCCTAATGCACCTCATACCATTTATACCGACATCCTGCTATAATGCTGGCGATACAACCAAAAAGGAGGGAATGCGCCGAAATTCACACTCAAGTGCAGAGTTAACAAATCCTTAAATGCCTCATCTTGACTAGAATCGTCACTTTCATTATGAACCTGAATTATGGTATTTGTTCTTTAATATACACTTCACATAACCTTATCATACTGATCCCTGGTCCGATAATCTCGTGTCACGCAGTATGAACTGCTCAGACATCAAGTTACCCCAAACATGGCTAACAACCTCACATGATACCGCATCGCCCAATAGGCCATAACTCGAACATGATAATAAGAAACGACTCAGAACAGAACTACTCAGCTCACACAACTAATATGAATTTTTACCCGAAAATAGGAAATAAATCACAAGAAGATAAATACATATTAACCCTTCTCATCATCACACTGTTGCGACGTGCAACCCGATCCGAATAATATACCCATGGCAACGTGCCACCCGATCCCAATAACATACCCGTGGTGGCGTGCCACCCGATCCCAAATAACATCACCGTGGCGGCGTGCCACCCATCCAAATAACATACCCGTGGCGGCGTGCCACCCTATCCCAAATAACATCATCGTGGCGGCGTTCCACCCGATCCAAATAACATAAAACTCACGTAAGGAAATATATATGCCGAGCTGTATCACGAATTACTGAATATCGATCACAAGCACGCTAAGTGCATAATACCATCCTAGGGAGACTGATAAATCCATAGGCTACAAAACTCAAGCACAACTAAGGTGCGATATATACATATATACTCTGGATCTCAAGAGTTATCCTGCTCACATAACATCCCCGCTACGCGGGACCTCAACACATGAGAAATTATCAAGTCGTTTCACAACTCGTACGGTACAATCACAATAACACATAAATTTGACGAAGACGGAATCAACACCCGCTATTCTAATACCTTTCCATGAAAAACGCTCTACCAAAAGGAACGTGCCTGGCTCACACGGAGCCCATAATCTTATTTAAATCCATTCACAAACATCGAGCCACCTCACTCGCACCAAACTCAGCTATTAGCTTTTTCCTGGGTCCACATAATACACGAGAACAACCATCATCACCGGGACTAACACCCCCTAATCCATAACCAACTGAATCGAACGCCCTCCAGGCGTAGATTCTCAATTTAAGCAACATTGCACTTCTTTATACTCAGTCCAAATTTGAATATATCAAGTGACTACATGTCACACATTATGCAATCTTTTCACGGTCATGCTTCCACGACCTCCCACACAAGGCAGCAGTCTGCACCTCCATAATACCTACCAAATTAAGTCCACAAGACACATCAAGAACCCATGACCAGGGTACAAAGCTTCTTTCACCATATATCAAATCTCAGGATACTGAAGATAACACCAGCTTAAATTGAACTTTCAAATTACTTGGCCTTGCTCTCCCGATCTCATGACATCCTTACAAACATTGGACCTAAATCTCGATTCCAGTTACATAATGCTTCCCGCACTTAACATACCAACATGAGGTAGCGCAAGAATTCTGTCATAGCTTCTGAACCACTAATTCGGTGAACACTTCATCATATAGAAACCTTTTACTTAACTCTATTCAGGAGTACCACCTCAACACATGAGTGAATTCGTACAATCCCCCAATATGCAAATCCTTAAGTGGTAGTCTACACCACCATAACTCTTTCGGGACCCGCCTACACCTGACAGGCCATAACACTCAAATGTTCCCACATGAGATCTATTACGACGGCCGGCAAGCCCCGCACACACCGCCACAAACCACATGCATAACTAAATCACATCAAAGGAACCGATTACTGCCGCAAATATGTCATTTCAACCATGGATAATCAATCCATCTTCTTTTAATCATCATCAATTGCCTCAGGATTAATAACAACTTCCTTCAACCCATAGCAAGCTCAACCCTCACTCATTCCGAGTGACCATGGAATACTTATTATTTTATTGTCATTATTTCATATTCTGCTCTTACTGTTATTTATAGTGAAAATCCCTTTCTATAAATAAAGTGAAGTGATTGTCTGGTGGGAGCGGGTTACATACCTCAACAAGGAGTGATAATGGTGGACAAGTGGGATCGGGTTGCATGCCACAACATGAGAAATAAGAGTGATATATATAGGGAGGAGCAATAAGGGTGGATAGGTGGGAGCGGGTTGTGTGCCGCAACAAGGAGCGATAAGGGAGAATAGTTATGTTCTATTGATCTTCAAAGATAAGGATTTGGAAAACTCTGGTTTTATCAAAAGGGTTTTCATACTCTGATTCTTAGTGTGATTTAAATTGAAACTTGGAAATTTTGAGGAGTTGATTATAGGTGATATCTGAAAAGAGTTATCCGAGTTGTTTTTATTTACTGTTGCAAGTTATTGGTTATTTGTTTATTATTATTATTTCCTTCTTGCTTTATTATATATTGTTCAGAGCTTCCATTGTTAATGCCCCGCCGTAGCCTCGTCACTACTTCGTCGAGGTTAGGCTCGGCACTTACTCAGTACATGTGGTCGGTTGAACTGTTACTGGAGTCTGCACTTCTTGTGCAGATCCAGGTACTGACCAGTGTTAAGTTCGAGACATAGCTGTGCATTTTCACAGAGACAAGAGGTAGATCTACTGGCATTCACAGACTCCTGGAGTCTTCTCTACACTATTTAGTTGTTGTTTTATTTCATTCAAAACAGAGATATTTTTCTTTCAGCCAAATATTTGTAACATTCATCAGTAGTTTGTGAATTATTACACCAAACCCTGGGTACATAGACAGATCGGGTTGCACGCCGCAACATATATAGTTCCTAATAGTGGGGTCGGTCGCTGACCCGTTGTTGCTCGACCTCTCCGGTGCCTGTTCACCTCGAGGAGCCGTTTCCGGTGGCGTTGTGCTTGGCGTTTTTTATGGCTTTGTAGCTGTGCAATAGCCACTTGTTGTTCTTGCAACATCTCAAAAATGACGTGAAGGCTAACTTCTCTTTCCCTTTAAGAAGGGTCCCTCTATGCTTCGTGTTGGTCTCCCTCACGCACACTTTCGTCTGTATGAGACCTTATATCGACATGTTGAGCGTTGCATGAGCCTTCATCAACGAGAATTTGTATTGATGCCCCTTCAGGGTTTTGCGGTGGTATTCTGGTGCCTGAAGCAGTTGCACCGTTCTCTCTTTGATCATCAGGACCCTTATTTTCATGTGCATTTACTGAGTTAGACATTTTTTGACCTGAAATTGTAGATTCTTGGACAAGAAAAAGTGTAAAGAATAACTTGCATTTTCAGGAAACCAGCACTAAAACAATCACTATTATTTTTAGCCCTACGGTGGGCGCCAAACTGTTTACCTTGAAAATGGTAATTACAATTATATTTGATTATGTGGTTCTAAAAATATGTGATCTATTTTAATACCAGTTTTTTAGGCGGTAGATGCTAGGTGGGCAGTGAGAAAACGAAATAAGAGCGAAAGATGATGGAATTATGCAAATTGTACAGTGGAAGGACGGGGTCTCGAGCTTGGTCGGAATGGACCTCGAGGCTGAGCTCAAGTGACAAGGGTCCCCTTTATATATGAGGGTGAATCCCAACATAGTAATGTTCTTGTTCTTGTATTGAATATCATGTATCTTACAAAGTGACAAGGGTCCCCTTTATATATGAGGGGGAATCCCAACATAGTACATGTGTGTAATTATTACAAAAGAGAGATGGTTGGTACAACCATTTAATGCCACGGTACGGGCATGTACTATTTTGCATACTTGGTCAGCTTTAACCATGTGCCTTTTGGGGATTTCTCGCCTTTCCATGTTGGTCTTCAATTTACACTGCTTCGGGGTCGAGAACCCTCGATGTTCCTCCTTGATGCCAAAACTTGAACCTTTGAGCCTTCTGAGTGTCGTAATGATCGTAAATTTGGGTTCTCCAATTTTAGCCGTATATTGATAGTCCCCGTGTTTCTTAGAGTGGAGTGATACGAAATGATCTTGACTTCTTGCCTCTTCGATATCCCTATTTTTACGTCAGTCTCTTTAGAGCATTAAATGATGTGACATAAAAAACTATGCAGAGGTCGTTGTCAACACAATTCTCGAGAAGCCCACGAATCGTCATTGGTTTGACCATTCCGCTTCAAGAATGTCCAAAGGGCCTCTATAAATACTTCAATCACCTGCCTCTTCAGAATTTTACATTTTCTTCAAACCTTCAAACTTTTATTAAGTGTTGTTCACTCTTACGTTCTATCTGCGTTTGCTTCTTCATCTTCTCTCTTCAAAACTCAATTAAACCATGGCAAAAACTTCCAAAACGATACCACAAAAGGGGGGAGATGCTTCTTTATCATGCCCGTCTAAGGGTAAGTCAAAAACTCCTCCTACCATCGAGCAGTGCATCCCTGATCCTTTCGACACCGTCTCTGATTTCACAATTGAAAAACCCCCTTCTACACCGGGTTGATACGAGCCCATGTCCCGATACATAAGTGTATTATCAAATATAAAGAGGGTAAAACTTGACTACCGTTGGGGGGAGGCGGCTCGAGTGGAAATACCTACAACTGACGAAAGCATAGTCACGCATAAGGCTGGCTTTTTCAGTGTATACACATACCCTTTTACCATAGGCCCCATAAATTCTTCCTCTCCACCGATTGAACCGGTGATTCTTGACTTTTGTCGTCAATACCGAGTGACACTCGGTCACATTTATCCTTATTTTTGGAGGATTGTATATATGATTCGACATATTACCAACAAGGTCAAGGGAATGACTTTCACCCTCGACCATTTGATCAGATTATACAACCCTCGTCTCTTCTGAGGGGGCCTAATTAAGTTGCACCGTTAATCTGCCAAGGCGTTCTTCGCTTGCATCGACATGGATAAGGATCGGGGATGGATAAGTCGATTTGTTAGAATCAGAACTTCTGACGTCGTCCCTGCTGATAGGATGCCATTCCCGGAGGAGTGGAATATAAAGCGTAAGTATCCCCATATTGAGGATGTTTTACCACCTCTTTTTCTCCTATCGATCTGAATACTCTCTCTTTCGACCGTGTAGCCACTGTCTGGTTCCCCGGTGCGGTCGAGGACCTTCCGGGGTGAGTCAAACTTTTGGACTCCTCCTTTCCATACAACAAACGCGTCTGGCGTGATCTGGCTAAAACACAGTGGCAGGCTAAGAACCACAGTATGCTCTCGTTGTTGTTGTTTTTTCATTCTTTGTAAGTTTTTTCAATGGTGGTGTTTATTGATATAAAACGCTTGTGCAGGCCTTGGGGAAGGCATGTTGATGAGACCTCCTCCTCCTGGTGGGGAAGAGGCACCGAAGACTGCCAAGGACAAGAAAAGGAAGAAGGTGGCCTTGGCGGAGTCTCCAAAATCCAAAAAGGCAAAGGCTCGGAAGCCCAAGACCGATGCCACGGTCCTATCCTCAATGGCCGCTGAGAGCCTGCGAGCCGAGGAGGAGAGTGATGATACCTTCCCTTTGGTACAAAGGCAAAGAGAAGCGCTGGCGCTTCGAAAATTGCAGGGCAGAAGACTACCGAAGCTGAGGTGGCCGGAGCGACCTCGCCTTGTGTTGATGAGACCCTCAAGGAGGGTTCGAGTATAGTACCCTAGTCGATTGTCGGAGGGGTCCATTTCTGATACTTCTCGGGGGCGAGAGGAGTCCTCGATGGATGCCGATGTTGCAGGTGGATTTCAGTCGAGGCCCATCATTTTCCCCTGGGGAGATACGAGATGCCCGGGAAGGGAGTGCCCCCGGTTTGAGAACTTCTTTTGGAGAGGGCGATGCCTTCTTTGAAGGTGTTGAGGAGGAAACCGATATCGATGCCCCTATTGCGCTCGAGGAGACTGAGAGGCTTCAAAAGCAGGTAATCTTCTTTGATATAATATTCTATGCCTTGAATTTCTATTCTTTCTTTTCTTACTTTCTTCTTTTGTGTTGTAGGTCAAGAGGCTATATTACCAAGCCTTATCTAAGATGCAAGATGAGTCGACTCATCGTGGAGAGGATCTTGAGAAGCTCATATCGGACTCAATTGAGCTTGAGGCTCTATGCGCTCGAAAATAGGAGGAGTTGAGCAACCTCCAGGCAGGCTCGGAGAGGGAGCTCCAAAAGAGGGCCGATTTTATCGAGCAGGTACTCTGGAACTCAATATTTTAGCTTTTATCGCCATGCTCGGTGTTAATTAGCTTGTCTTCTGCATCTTTCAGATTAGGCAAAAGGATGCCCTAGTGGGGCAGCGCCGAGGGGATGTTGTGGCTAAGGACGCCGAAATCCTTGTGCTGGCGCAGCTGAATGATGCCGCGCTTCGGAGAGGGACACGCTTCTGGAGAAGCTATCCTCGACTCAAGACCTTCTTCGAGGTGCTCGGGAGGAGGCTGCTGCATTTTCAGCGGCCAGACCTGAGGCCGATGAGTTTGTCTCTTAATACAGAAGGGATGCTGCTGCCGCGAATGATTGGGCCAGGAAGGTATCCAAGAAGGCCGAGCTAAAGTTGGCTCGGGCAGTTGCTTATGCTCGCTTGCAAGCCAGGAGGAAAGTCTTCGAGGAAGTGAGTGCTAAGGGTGTCGATATCTCTGCCGAGATCGAAGAAGCCAGGGCCCTGGAGGAAGAATTGGTAATGCCGACTACGTCAGACGAGGGCTCTGAAAGAGGCTCGAGCAGCAGCGAAGGTGAAGAGTAGATTCATGTTTTGCCTTTTTCCTTTTTTTGTATATGGGACCCTCGGGGGAAATTTTTGTAGAAATACCCTTGTAAATGCATTTTTGAAATAAAATATCTCTTTGTTATACACCTACCAAACTTTGCACTGTAATGCTTTACGCAAAAGTATTCTTTCAAGCTTCAATTTTAGCCCTTCGGAGCCCGTACTTGTAATAGTAGATCCCCTCGAGATCGGACACCTTCTTGAGGCTAGGTCAGCATGGGAGTTTCGATCCGTCGAACAATGTGTGGTAGTGTCATTTATGTGACATGACTGTGAAGTGACCGAGGTGGCCCCGTCGGTACACTTCCCCAAAAGCAATGACAACTTTTTCATAATTAATTGGCTTTCAAATTAGTTGAATAGTCTCCGCTTGTTCTATATATATACTTGCTTCCTCTTTACTTTAAGTCTTACAACTTTGCAAAACTAGCTTTCTTTTCATCGTTCTCTTCCTTTTCTCATCTTGATAAACTGTTCTCATTTCTTCTTCTTTACCTTTGCTTGAGTAGTTATGGTTGCCGTGTCCGAATCCGTTCACCAAGGAGAGGGAAATTTTACCTCTGCTCCTAGCCTGGCCGGTGGTACACCGTCGGTGTATGGTGAGTTGACCTCGTGTTGTTTTGCTCCGAAGAAAGACTTTGCACTAGAGAAACCCTTCGATGCTTCGGGCTATTGAGAGCACGATTCGAGATTTATTCGATCGATAGAGGAAAGTCACCTCGAGGCCGTGAGGAGAGATTGCAGATGGGGAGAAAATGTGATGCTGCAGATACCTTACAGAAAAGAGAATATTATGACCCATATAGAGGGATTCTTGACTGTGTATACGTACCCATTTACATTAGGCCCCCTCGACCGACTTGTGCTCGAATTCTACAAAAGGTACCGAGTCACCCTGGCTCAGATTCATCTGTCCTTTTAGCAGATAGTGCTGATGATGAGGTACTTTATCAAAAAAGGCTAAGCTCGAGTTTACCCTTAGCCACGTTATTAGATTATATCGGCCTCATCATTGTTGAGGCCTGATTGCCTTACGACGTCAGTCCACTAAGCCTTTCATCGGCGATGATGAGCACCAGAACGGAGGATGGATGAGCCGATTTGTCCGAGTGAGGACTGTCGATATCATTCCTGCGGAGTTCCTGCCATTTCTCGAAAAATGGAACTTCAAACGTAAGTACCATGTCGTACCTTAGTGTCATTTACTCTTATCGATTTTTAAGAGTGTTCCTTTTTCTCTTTCTCAGCGGTCCCGTGGATGCCGGAGGAAGTCCTCGATCTTGCGGGCTGGACTCGGAGGCTGGCAGCTTCCTCAACATATGACGAACTCAAGGGGTGAGATCTGTCGAAGGGCAGATGGGAAGCAAAGCACCAAGGTATGAGCCGTGTGGTTTCCTTTTGAGTAGCGCTTTCTTTTATGCGTACTAACTCTGCCACCGCAGGTGTTGGTGGATTCTCTGAGGTGAGACCATGTCCTTCCGAGGATATGGAAGACCCGTCGGCTTCGGAACCGAGGGAGGATAATAAATGAAAAAGATCCTCTAAGGATGAGGAGATTCTCAATGAGGCGGGGCCTTCCCGGAGATATAAAGGAGATGTCGTCGCTGAGGAGGACTTTATATACGTCATTCATTTTTGTGGAGATCAACTCTTCTCGAGAGGATGATTCTTCGTCTACGGCCCGAGCCGGGGGCCCTCCCAAAGTTTCTGATTATGTTAGGCCTGAGACCTCTAATTTCGAGGAAGAGGTTCCTCGAGAGAGAAAGAGCAAGAGTCCTCCAACGTCGTTTTCTTCCGCCCTCGAAGGTACTTCGAGGAACATTCGGGGCCGGGGGCCGCTCGAACCAAGTGGGGTCTCGAGTAATCATGCCCCTACCGGGAGTGGTTCAACTGGGGCCGATGGGGCCAGGCCAGTAAACGCACGCTCGACTTTTGAGGAGGATCAGCGGTTCTCCTCCGAGGTGAGTTTTGGTTGGCTTTGTTGGTTTTTCAGTTTTGTATTTTCATTTTTTGAATTCACGCTTCTTTTTCGTAGGCTTTGGACAAGCTCAAGTCCGAGCTGCTCCGTTGCGAGGCCAAGTTGCGGGAAACCTTGGGCAAGGAGAAATATCTCAGGCTTCTTTGTAATGAGAAGACAAAAGAATTGATATGCCTTTGATTGGAGGTGAATCGAAGCCGAGATTACGAAGGCAATCTCGAGCAACAGGTAATCCTTATTTTGAGGGAGTATGTGCTTCCTTTATTGCCTTCGAGAATTAATATTTTTGTGTTTCAGTTGCAAAGAAAGACAGAAGCGTTGGAGCGCCTTTGGGGAGAAGTCGAGAAAGTTAATTCTGAATGCAATACGTTGAAGGCGCAAATAGGTGTTCATGCAGCGGCCCAAAAGAATTCTTTGGCCAAGGCTGCTGCCCTCGAGATACAACTTTGCAATGCCCGAGAAGATAGCTCATTTCATACGACCAGGATTGCCAAGCTCGAGACTGATCTTTTAAATATGAAGGCCAAGGTAGTGGACGCCCTGGATGAAGTTGAAGAAGTTCGAGCAAAGGCCGATAAGAAAGTGGCCATTTATTTGAAAGATGTTGTTGATGCTCGGGCTCAGCTGAGGGGAGCTTTTGACAGAGAGAGGAGGGGCAATGATTATGCTCGATGTAGGTCTCAGAGGGTGACTCTCGAAGAGATTCATGCTAGGGGCTTTGATTTCTCGGAAGAGATAAAGTAGGCCAAGGCGGATGAGATCAATGCCAAGTTTTTCCTTTCTTCCGGTGCCGATGCTGATATTTGAAAGCCTTCGAGGGAGCTGGTCCCTAGGGAAAACTAGGTTTTCCTTCCTTGTTCTTTGTAAAGACTCATGTGGGAGAATTGTAAATGCATATTTGTAATACACATGCATATTTGTAATATACACACACACACATATATATATATATATATATATATATATATATATGTGTGTGTGTGTATATTACACATATATATGTGTAATATACACACACACACATATATATATATATATATATATATATATATATGAAAGATTCTTTGATTTTTCTGATTTTCTTGTCGATAACTAGCCCGATGAATTGGACTTCGAGATGAAACCCTTTGGGTTATAAATTGGCCCTAAGGCTTTTTAGGCTGGCCCGTGGGCTCTTACTCACTGGGTCGGTACGCCCTTTAATGTGGCTGGCGACTCGATCTCTTATGCATTTGGCCCGTAGACTATTTTCTTAACTGTTTCGGGCTCAATCTCCGAGTCGAGTTTTGACTCGAGCTCATTGACCCTCAGGTTTTTTAAATCGGCCCTGAAGCTTTTTAGGCTGGCGCTTAGGCTCTTATGCATTGGATTGGTACGACCTTTAATGTGGCTGGCGACTCAGGCTCTTGCGCATTGGGTTGGTATGACCTTTAATGTGGCTGGCGACTCAAGCTCTTACGCATTGGGTCGGTACGACCCTTAATGTGGCTGGAGACTTAGGCTCTTACGCATTGGGTCGGTACGACGGTTCTTTTCGAAGTTTTTTCAAAGTAATTGGAGGCCAGTGATTTTATGGCAACAGTCAAACATCTCTGAGTTGCGTTAGTTTGGCCGGAGCCATATGACGGTGGTCATTGTATTTGGCCGTAGCCTTTTAGTCCCCGAGTGAGATAGTTTCGGCATCTATATTGAGGGTATGCCTTTTTAGGGCTCTTACAAGTTCGAATATATAGCCTTGACTTTGATATTGGGATTATGCCTTTTTAAGGTCTTACAAATTTGTACATGCCTAGCTTGAGGTCTTACAGTTTTGATGTTGCCTCGTGGAGGGCTTACATTGGTGCCTTATGGAGGGCATATGAGCTCGAAGTTGCCAGCCTTAAGGTCTTATGGCTTCGAGTTTCTGGTAACTCGATGGGGTGTATGTCGAGGACAATCCCCGAGTCGGGTTTATGCCTTTTTAAGGTCTTACAATTTTAATGTTGCCTCGTTGAGGGCTTAGTTTGTTGATATTGCCTCATGGAGGGCTTATACTATTGATGTTGCCTCATGGAGGGCTTACGAACTTTAAGTTGCCGGCCTTAAGTTCTTATGGCTTCGAGTTTTTGGTGACTCGATGGGGTGACTGCCAAGGACAGTCCCCGAGCGTTTGGAAAATTTTTGGCCCTCGGGCCGTTCCTTGTTAACATAGCAAACTTCTTTGATGCGCGAAGTGTTTTGATGATAAAAGATTCTTCTCCGATTACTTGGTAAAAGTACACATTTTTCACCATCAGGGGATCGATTATTCTATGTGCACAAGGTTCATTTGATCGCTTGGTCCTATACATTGTTCTCCTGTCGAGACCCTCTTTGGCATGTTTCAGTGATTTCCTGGGGGGATGCCATTTGAGGTTGATCAAAGAGAAGCCTTGAATACTTAGTGAGTTCTCCTTAGGTAGCATATGGGTGTTGCCTCGTTAAAAACCTCGTCAGTAAAACCCATTTGGGATCAAATCCGACATGAGGCAAAAAGAGCACAATGCGTGCTTTAAAACCTCAGGCCTTCACACTGGAGGGTGCTCTGATTCTTTTCAATCGAACACCTGCACATAGGTTAGTGTAAAACGTGAAGTAAAGAGGGAGAGGATTGTACCTTAAATGTGGTGGTGTTCAAGCCTCGATATGCTTCAGTTACTCGTTCCGAGGACGCAACACGGTCCTTTAATCGTTCATCGAGGATGCAGTTTGTGATTGCTACTTGGTTACTTGTTTGTTTTTTGACTCCTTCGATATAGAAGGCCCCGGTTTCGGTGCCACATCATGTACTGCGAACATTTCTTTTGTTTCGTGTTGTTCCCCGTATACTATTTTTATTCTATCCTTCGTAGGGAACTTCAACATTTGATGAAGGGTTGACGGCACTGCCCTCATAATGTGAATCCATGGCCTTCCGAGCAATGCGTTGTGTCTCATGTCACCTTCGATGACATGAAACTTGGTGTTTTGAATTGTACCGGCCACACTGACTGGGAGGATATTTCCCCTTTCGTTGTTTCGCTCGCCATGTTGAATCCATTGAGGACACGGGAGGCAGGCACGACCTAGTCGAGCAACCCGAGTTTCTCTACCACACTCGACCTAATTATATTAGCCGAGCTACCTGGATCTACGAGCACACGTTTAACTTGAAATTTATTCAAAAGAAAAGAAATTACCAGTGCGACATTATGAGGTTGAGACAAGGTCTCGATGTCTTCTTCGCTAAATGAAAGAGTATCTTCAGGTATGTAGCTCCGAGTTTGCTTTTCCCTGGTGATGGATACTTTTGTTCGTTTGAAAATGGGTCACTGGGGGACGTCGACTCCTCCAATAGTCATGTGGATGACGTGTTGTGGTTCTTCTGTTTCATTTTTCATGTTTGCCTCTCTTTCCCCGAATTTGTTTTTGGCTCGGTCACTGAGGAACTCACAAAGGTGCCCTTTTCTAATCAGTCGGGCCACCTCTTCTCGGAGCTGTCTGCAATCCTCAGTCCTATGGCCGTGCGTACCGTGAAAATTGCATATCAGGTTAGGTTTCCTTTGCGAAGGATCTGATAGTACGGGTCTTGGCCATCTAGTGTCTTTGATTTTACCTATGACCGATACTATATCTGAAACGTCAATGTTGAAATTGTAATCGGATAGCCGGGGCCTCTATCGGCCCTGTGTGCCCGTCAAACCCTGCTTTTTTTATGAGTCTCTGAGGGTTTTGGCCTCGGTCCATCCTTTGATCACTTCGAGGTATGTTACGCCTTGGGATATTTCTCCGA
>MDKJ01131787.1:0-18874 GCA_005239525.1 Nicotiana knightiana
TATTAGTTTGAAAGTGTTCTGAAAATTACAAAACCCGCTTAAAGAGTCATATACTCATAAAATATGTATGTCCGTATGCAATAGTATCACATAAATCATTTTTCAAAAAATCTGTCAAATACCTATATGTAGTTTTATTATTAGTTGAGTCGGCAAACAATGTAATAATTTTTACTGTATTTTCCAAGTAGATTAAAAGGGACTGTAATGCATTTTCAGGCCCAATTGGACTTAAATAGGCCCAATTTCTTTCAGATTGGTTCAGTGGTACCGTCCAAACAATGGACAACATAATCATGGGCCAGAGTCCATTTGGACTCGGTCCTTATCAGGCCTCAAGTTTTCTAAAAAATCTGGGCCTCATAAGTAGTTTGTTGGTAACATGCCCTATTAGATATAGACAAACTTGAATTAGTATTGAACCTTTACACCTAAAAATACGACATAGGATTAGACACAGAAGCATGACTTTAGGTACTCATAAATGATTAAAACTATGTACATGCATGCGTGACATAGCTGTGATACCAAAATAAACCAAGGTACATGTTCGCATGACCATGGTCAAACACCCTTAGTAAATAAAACTCCTTAATCAAATACTCGTAGAAATACTCTTAGGCGCGGATTTTAAACTAGTATCGTGATTGCGTACATGTTCGCGTGACGTGATCCTGATTTCAAATAAATCCAAGGTACGCGTTCGCGTGGCTTTGACTATTTTTTTTAAATAAACCAAACGTCGTGAATTGTGTACACGTACGCGTGACATGATTTTCGACATACCAAACAAAAAAGGGTATACATACGCATAATTCACATTAAGGTAATTCTTTAGACAAATCAAATGATTAATAGCGGTAAAAATGTAAATGCACATGGGTATTAAAATCAGTAATTAAATAATTTAGGGTAAGTATAAATCATTAAGAGACCGTGCTAGAACCACAGAATTCGGGAGTGCCTAACACCTTCTCCCGGGTCAACAGAATTCCTTAACCAGTCTTCTCGTTTGCAGACTTTTTAAACAGAGTCAAAATTTCCTCGATTTGGGATATTAAAAATACATTGTGTCTCAGAACACCGTAATAAATTCGGGTCGCGACTCTGAAAATTAAATAAATAATCCCAGATTCGATTATGTCACTTAAATTGGAAAAACTCCCTTATCTCACCCCTATCGGGTAAAAAGGAGGTGTGATAGCTCTGACAACTCTACTAGGGATCCTAACCCAGAATCTCTGTTTCAGGGTTCAAGAATTCGAGCTTTAATATGATTTTACTTGGTTTGTTTAAATTGTTGATATTACTGTCCTTATGTGCCTAATGTGCTAAATGTCATCTATTTACCGCCTTGATATTTATTTGAACTATATTTAAACTGTCTTCTTACACATCCCTCCTGAGTCTTCTAAAAAATTGGTGCACACGTTCGCGTGGCCCACCTTTCTGTTAGAGCTCATACCAGGTAAGAACGGGGATGGATCAGCCACTAGGCCGGATAGCCTTTTGTGCTACTGGTACGTTTCTCTCACCTCGGCTCGGGTTGTCCGCTTGCGTAAGCTAGGTCTAGAACAAATCCCCAGATTCAAACCTAGAATGACAAAATGTCATGTCAGATCCCTAGTAGGAACGCTTATTTGCATCATGTGCATTTTTGACTTAGGGGACTCAACACAGGGGTTGGGTCCGTCTAGGACATGTGTACCCAAAAACAAAAAAACCATCCTGATGCATCTTACCTGCTATGTGTACATTATTTATTTCAATTTGTTTGTTGACCGACTAAAGCAAAAATAATAGAAAAAATAAGAGCGAGGGAGAATAGAAAATTTACCCAGTTTTGAAAAACCCGATATTTGAAAATACCTCGAAACTCTGTCAAAATTTTTGAAAAAAAGAGGAGAAAAAGAAAATGTATTTCGAAAAACAAAAATGAATGAAAATAAGTCAATGTCATATTTTTTAAGTTATGTCAATACTTACCGAACTACGTGGGTCTGATTCTCACCGGATGTGAGATACTTAGGCAAACATTATCGGTGCTGACCCCACTTTTCAAAAATAAAAAAAAGTAAGTCCATTAGTCAAAATAAAATCGACCCAGCTTCGGTTAAGTCTTGTACCATTCTTGCCAGAATAGCCTTAGAGCATTTTACATTGTCGGAGGGCTATTTTCGTTAAAGAACGGACGTGTCTGACACTTTTCTTGGAACAGTACCCTGCTTCGGCCCCAATACTTTACTCAAAAGTAAGAAAGGGGCAACTTTTGCAAATATGGCCATTTTGGTCAATATTGCGCAAATAGTCATTTTTGGGAGAGGTGTCTTTTGAAAAACTAAAATTGGTCTTTGTAAAAAGAATATGTGGTCTTCTCTTTCAAAATTAAAATCAATCCTGACCTTACCCGTCCACATGTGCAAAATGAGTACTGTCAAGAATCCGCAACTGAATATCATAGAGGAAGCTCCCCTAGAACTCCTAATGTGGTTGCATGACCTAGACGAGGAGGGTAAAGAATGGGTAAGTGAGCAATTAGGGGCTCTCGTTGACATTATGAAGGTGAAACCAAGAAATGACTTAATCAAGGCTTTAGTAACTTTCTAGGATCCAGTTCATAATGTATTATGTTTCTTAGATTTCGAGCTCACTCCTACCCTGGAAGAAATAGTAGGGTATACGGGTTTCAGACGGAATTTAAGGAACCAACAACTCATCTTCCCGACGCCCATGTCAGTATGCCATTTCTTTGATTTCCTATCAATCAACAAACAACTTAGAAAGAACTGGGTGGTTGATGGCTGTTGCTCGTTCTTTTTCTTGTACTCTAGATACGACTTTCCAGATGGGTTCGAAACACATGAAAAGGGGCTAAACAATAAACAATACAAGGATACCTAGAAAATTCACCACCGCATAGCCTTCATAGTGGCATTCCTGGGTGTAATGGTCTTTCCAAATGCAAAGGGGACCATTGATGTTTGTGTGGCTAGAATTGCCCAAGTTTTGACTGAGAAAAAGGATCACACTTTAGCTCCACTCATGCTGTCTGATATTTATCGATCTTTAAAGCAGTACAATTCGGGGGAAACATTCTTCGAAGGTTGCAACACTATTCTCCAAATGTGGCTAATCGAACACCTTCGTCATCACCCGAAATTCATGAGCTATGGTCCTAACAAAACCAATTTCATCGAAAGCTTTGAAGAAAGAGTAAAAGATTACAATTCCCTGGAGGGAGTTTAAGCTTGGATCTACCATCTTAGAACTTTACGGGCAAATAAGATAAAATGGACCTTGGGATGGCTGCCTGTCAGAAAGGTCATACACTTGTCGTCTACAAGAAATCATTTATTGTTACTGGGCCTTAAAAATGTCCAACCCTCTACACCCCAAAGGGTCTTGAGGCAGTTGGGTCGGTATCAAATAGTACCGGAGGATGAAGACTTGAGTACCCAGGTTATTGAATTGCACCCTGAAGCTCCATTACCTGAAGACTTGATTCAACAAAATTGGAATGGATGTCAGTATTTGAATGAAGATACTCAAGTGCCTGACCTTCCCAAAGGTGAAGTATATCCAGGTTATGCAACGTGGTTTGAAAAAAGAAATTGCATTAATGAAGAACCAGAACCTGAGCCGGAAAGGCCTTCCAAAAGGCCTCATGTTCAAGCTTACGAGGATAAGATTCAAGAAAGGTTATCTTGGGAGAAAAGGAAAGGGAGTATCAGTCCACCATCCATGCTCTGAAAGAGAAATTGAGGAACCTTGAATTTGACAGTGGGTTACAAGCACAGGTAGTTGAAGGCGAAAAAAGACAATTAACCCGAGAGAACGAGGCTCTCCGTGCCCAATTCTAGAGTTTGAAAATAGCCGCTGAAACACCGGTGAGAAGTGAAAGGGATGAAAAAATCATCAGAAACCTGAGGATGAAGGTTCATGAGTATGCGTTTGATTTGAATAAAGCTGAAGAGAACCTGCTAGATGCCCAAACCAAGTTAGCAAAGGGGGTAGAAGAACATGCTCATCATTTGAGGTAGAAATATCGCAAAGAAATTGCAATCTTAAAGGAAAAATTATTTTCCATGGGAAATGAAATGGTCCAACAGACCAAAGATTTTAAAACAGAAAGGGAGAAATGTTATGCACTAATTTGCCAATTGGAAGGAACAGTGCAACAACTATAGGACCAAAACAATGCAAATCCCAAGTGTTGGAAGCCCGAGCACAACAAATAGGGCGCCTGCTTTAGGAAAAAGGGGTCATCAGGAACAGGATCAAAGAAATAGTTGACTACGTTGTGCAGAGATGTCACGAATGCGGGAGCATGACTACCTCCATGTTTTTGCCTCTATGATGACTTTCGTCCACCAGGTGATGGGTGATTTGGACCGAATTCAGGGAGACATTGCATATAGACCTGCACAGGGGCCAACAAATGCATCACAGACCCCGAGAAGACAAGCAGAAGCCCTCATTTACTTTTGATGATTTAGTTTTCGAGTCTGTATTTTATTGCTTTCTAGAAAGTTAAGTTGTTTATTGTCTGTATTTTTATTTTTATGGTTTTCAGTACTTTAAATTACTTGTAATGAAAAACAAAAAGAGTTATCGTTAGTAATGAAAGTAAAATTACATTTTTTTACTATATATCTATTTTTTGAACTACGTGATGATCTGATTCATGCGGCGTCATGATACGTAGGCAGTCCACATAGGATTCGATCATAAACCTAAAAGAAAATAATCAAGAAAGAAAAGAGTGAAACATTAAAGCTGGGATGAAACACACAGCCGTCGCAACTATTTTAGAAAAATCTTTGACTGCTTAGGTGCATTGCATCCCAACGTGTGATTCCATATATGCTCATACCTCAAACTAACCCATTTGTTGTCTACTCTTAAGGTTCTTACTTTTAAGGTGGTTGGTTTTTGCGGTGGTATTCTGGCGACACACCACTATTTTACAAGGTCCAAAGGAAGCGTTGAAATGGCATCTGAATGTCATCTGTCTGTTGTCGAACATGAAGATAGCCCCGCATCGGTTATCCCACAGTCCGAATCAGTAGTTGCCGAAGAGAATATGAGGCTGAGATGCCGCATGTTAGAAATGTGGGATGCTTGGTCTAATAGCACGGAGCCGCCTAGTGCTATCCCCGGTTTCCCTGAGTTGATCCCATGAACGGGAGGGACCACTAATGTTCCAATTTTAGCACCTAACCCGTTCATACCATTTGGGGTCCCTACTATGACATCAAACTTCTCAGGAATGCCTTCTGAGGTCCGCCCCCAGGCACCATCTTCTAGAATACCATCTGTTGTATTCACTGCAATGCCAGCTGCCGGTATGGCATAGTAAACATTGCCAAGACAGAGCTTTGAGCCATCAAATTTCACTTTCCAAGCTCCCCAATTCCAACTAGATACTACCCGAGTCACTCAGAAATTTTATCCGCAACATCCACAATTTGAATCTCCTATGGAACAAGAGAGAATCTTGAGGAATCCCGAATAAGAGGAGATGACATGAAAAATGGAAAGTCTTGAGCAATGCTTGAAAAAGATACAAGGCCTGAGTGGCCAAAAGAGCGTATCCTACGCTGATCTATGCATGTTTCCTCATGTGCATCTGCCTGTGGGTTTCGAAACACAAAACTTTGAAAAGTATGACGGGCATGGAGGCCCGATCACCCATTTGAAACGATATTGCAATCAATTAAGAGGGGCAGGGGGGGAAAGAAGAGTTGTTGATGGCATACTTTGGAGAAATCCTTGCTGGAATCGCCTCAGAATGGTATATAGATCAGGACATCTCCCGTTGGCACATATGGGATGATCTAGCTTGGGACATTGTGAGACAGTTTCAATACAACGTTGACATAGCTCCCGATAGAAATTCTCTATCCAACCTCAAGAAGAAATCTTTGAAAGCTTCCGAGAATACACCATCAAATGGCGTGAACAGGCATCCAGAGTAAAACCTCCTACGGATGAGACCGAAATGGTCAATGTTTTCCTGCAGGCCCAAGAGGCTGATTACATTCAAAATATGATGTCTTCCATCGGCAAACTGTTTGCGGAGGCCTTCAAAATTGGTGAAATGGCAGAAATTAGCTTAAAAACGGGCCGTATCTTGAGTCAGTCAGCCCTGAGAGCCACCTCCCAAGCCATTCAGATCGGCTCGCGAGGCCTAGCAAGAAGGAAGAAGAAAGAAGAGGGAGCCATGATGGCATCAAGCCTAAGTAGATGTCGACGACCTCGGGACTATCCATACCCATCTCCTATAGCTTCACAACATTATTTCCCTCATCAAGACTCGCCCTATGCTATGCCTCTCCATCCCTACGCAGTAATGAATGCTCAGCCATACACATGGCCACAACAACAATACAATTGGAACAGAGCTCCACTTCCCCAAAATAACCATCCTAACCAAGCTCTATATAATCCACGTCCTCCCCTGAAAAACTACCAATACAATACCCATCCCCGTGAACCACCTAGAAGAACCAACTTCATACTCATTGGTGAGTCATATTCTAGCCTCTTTCCAAATTTGGTTCAGATGGGTCTTTTGCAGCCCATGCCTCCAAACAGGAAGAATCCAGAATCTCCATCATACAGATAAGGTACTAGGTGTGCCTATCATTATGGGGCAGAAGGGCATGATACTGAGGATTGTTGGACTCTCAAAAGAGCAGTTGAAAGCCTAATTGAACAGTAAAAGGTAGTTCTAAGGGACGAGGAAGTGCCCAATGTAACAAACAACCCATTGTCAGCCCACAACAATGGGCCCATCATCGGGATGATTTGCGAGGACAAGGAGTTTGATCCTGCATTGAAAGCCATAATTTCCATCGCAAACACAGAAAAGAAATCTAAAACGGGGGCAAAATCGGTCGGGGATGAAAAGAAAACAAAGCCTACAACCCAGAATGAAGAAAAGGCTACGAAAGTAGAGAGAGAGGTACCACCAACCAAAGAAGCCATCCTATACGTCACAAGAGCACCCAGAAACAGGTAGCTCATGTTGAGCCCTCCAAAGAGGTTGGAGCTAAGATAAAATTTTCCAAGAATATATGTATCAAAGGGGAAGTATGTGGCAAAAGGTCTATTCATCTCACCAAAACTGGATGAGCCTTTGATCATCAGTCGTAGGCCACAAATTCCAATAAACGAGGTTTAACCTAGTAGAGTTAAACAAATCGAAACAGAAATGTTTCCCCCTCAAACGGCCTGTTACTGCCGAAGAAGCCGAGGAATTTTTCCAAAAAATGAAAACATCGGACTATGATGTTATTGATGAAATCAGAAAGGCTCCTGCTCAGGTTTAACTCTTGTCTCTGTTGTTGAGCTCGAGTGAGCACCAAAAAGTCCTTCTAAAGACATTAAATGAGGCGTATATGCCAATCGAGACTACGGTTGAACAGCTGGAAAGAAAGGTAGAGCGTTTCTTTGAAGTCAACAGAATCTCTTTTAGCCGAAATGACTTACCTTCCGAAGGAGCTGCCCATAACAAGGTTTTGCACTTAACATTCAAGTGTGAGAGTTATTATGTAAAAAAGGTCATGCTGGATGGCGGATCTGGGGTATATATTTGCCCTCTGTCAGCATTGCAAAGAATGGAAATTGTGAATGAAATGATTAGGCCGAATAATGTTTATGTCCAGGCTTTCGATGGCATCAAAAGGGATCCTATAGGAGAAATTGATTTAATCCTAACAATTGGCCCTGTGGATTTCAAAATAATGTTCCAAGTTCTTGACATGGACACTTCCTATAACTTTCTACTAGGAAGGCCCTGGATCCATACTGCGGGAGCCGTACCCTCAACCCTCAATGAAATGGTCAAGTTCTAATATGAGAACCAAGAGACAGTTGTCCATGGAGAAGATGAACAGTCAGTCTACAGGGACCTGTCGATCCCCTGTCTTGAGGCAAGAGAAGGAAGTTAACACATTGTTTACCAGGCTTTCGTAATTGTGCTTGCTGAACAGTGCGAGGAAGGAACTCCATGCCCTCAACCCTGTCGAGCGCATCAATCATGGTAACTGGTGAAATGATCAAACACGGATACAAGCTGGGGAAAGGGATTGCGGCATCTTTACAGGGCATCACAAAACCTGTTACATTGCCTGGCAATAAGAAATTCTTTGGCATAGGTTTTCAAGCTACCAACGCCGATGCCGAATGGGCTGAAAAACGTAAGAGAGAGATGGGTGGGTTTTGCCTCAGCCAATTCTGCACCTTGCTAAATCATTTTGCAAGCCAAAGTACAAAGAAGAGGCAGAAGAGGTCTTTACGGCTGAGGAAATTGAGGATATCTGTGAAGAAATGAGGCAAATGCTCTATGAAGTCCACATGATTCATCCGGGTGAAGGCTCGAGCGCAGCTGAGGTGCAATACATGGGACCAAATGCCAAATTGCAAAATTGGAAAGCTACTCCCTTCCCAGTCATGTGGGAATCTCGGTAGTTCATGTTTTCCATCCTCTCTACACTCCGAGTTATTTCAGGGTGTAACTCGAGTGTTTTTAATTTTATTGTCTTTTAAATTCTTATGTAAAACCCTACTATCTTCAAATTCAATGAAATGAAATCAATATTTCATCGTCTATGGATCTGCTTGTGTTTTCCTTTCTGATTTTGTTATTTTTTCTTATTTTTCAGTCCTAATAATGCGGCTTTAAATAACATGACATGATTGCGGACTTCATGTCTAGATCCTAAAACTCCATCTAATTGTGAAATAATGAATCAAGAGCTCGAATATGATGAAGATGAGGCTTTTAGAGAAATAAATTAAAAATTGGAACAATTTGAGAACAAGCCTAAATGAAACCGAGCCAATCAATTTTGGAAATTCGGAAGAGGTCATGGAGACCATGATAAGCATTAACACACAAGGAAAAACTTGAGATGCATTGATCCAACTCTTGTTCGAATTTAGAGATGTGTTTGCATGATCTTACGATGATATGCTAGGACTAAGTGTCGATTTAGTGGTACACAAATTCCCAACTCATACCGATTATCCCCCTGTCCAACAAAAGCAAAGAAAATTCAAAACAGACATCAGCGACAAAATTAAAGAAGAGGTTACCAAACAATTAAAAGCTGGTGTAATCCGAGTAGTAAGATACACTACATGGCTAGCCAACGTAGTCTTAGTACCGAAAAAGAATGGAAAGATCCGAGTATGTGTTGGTTACAACGATTTGGACAAAGAGAGTCCCAAGGACAACTTCCCGTTAACAAACATCCACATCCTTGTCGACAATTGTGCCAAACATGAGATATAGTCTTTTGTGGATTGTTATGCTGGGTATCATCAAGTCCTGATGGATGAAGAAGATGCTGAAAAGACAGATTTCACCACACCATGGGGAAACTATTGTTATAGGGTCATGCCATTCAGTTTGATAAACGCGGGGGAAACTTACATAAGAGCTATGACTGCCATATTCCATGACATGATGCAGCAAGAAATCGAGGTGTATGTTGATGATGTAATTATTAGGTCTAGGACCCAAGAAGGCCATGTCCAAGATTTGTGAAAATTCATTGAGCGGCTGTGCAAATATCACTTGAAATTGAACCCTGCTAAATGTGCATTTGGGGTCCCATTTGGGAAGCTCTTGGGGTTTATAGTCAGCCGAAGGGCCATTGAGTTAGATCCACCAAAGATAAAATCTATGCGAGATCTGCCACCTCCGAAAACCAAGAAAGAAGTCATGAGCTTACTAGGAAGATTAAACAACATTAGTCGGTTCATTGCAAAGCTTACAACCACATGTGAGCCCATATTTAAGCTGCTAAAGAAAGATGCGGCGATTAAATGGACAAACGAATGCCAAGAAGCTTTTGACAAAATCAAAGAATATTTGTCAAACCCGCCAGTGTTGGTTCCATCTGAGCCCAGAAGACCTTTGTTATTGTACCAAACCATCTTGGAGGACTCTTTTGGTTGTGTCCTCGGGCAACATGATGCAACTAGAAAGAAGGAGTAAGCCATTTACTATCTGAGCAAGAAATTCACTAGGTATGAAGCCAAATACACTCTGCTGGAGAGAGCTTGTTGTGCCTTAACTTGGGTCGCTCAAAAGCTCAGACATAATTTGCAAGCTTATACCACATATCTCATAACTCAGTTGGACCCTCTGAAGTACATATTCCAAAAATCGATGCCCACAGTAAGGCTAGCAAAGTGGCAAATCCTGCTCACGGAGTTCGACATGTTCTATGTCACCCGCACGGCCATGAAAGCCCAAGCCTTGGCCGATCATTTGGCTGAAAACCCGGTTGATGATGAATACCAACCTTTAAGCACTTATTTACCGGATGAGGAAGTAAATTCAGTTGAAGTAATTCTAGAAGACACAAACACTTGGAAAATGTTCTTTGATGGAGAGGTAAATGCAAAGGGTGTTAGGATTGGGGCAGTCTTGATTTCTCCCATAGGACAACACTATCCAGCCACCGCCTGTCTTCGTTTCTTCTGTACAGAAAACACTGCTGAATACGAAGCTTGCATAATAGGCATGAACATGGAAATTGATATGGATCTAGAATAATTGTTAATCATAGGGAACTATGACTTGATCATTAAACAAGCACAACGTGAATAGGAAACTTGAGATATCAAGCTTCTTCTATATAGACAACATGTGGAAGATCTCAGCAAGCGATTCAATATGTCGAATTCAAGTATATTCCTCGATTCCACAATGAGTTAGCTGATGCATTAGCTACCTTAGCTGCAATGCTACCATATCCGGGCAATGTCCACATTGACCCATTAGATATTCAAATCCGAGAAAGACATGGTTATTGCAACACGATTGAAATGGAACCCGATGTCCATGCATGGTATCATGATATTAGAAGATTCTTGAAGACAAACGAATACCTGGAGCATGCTAGTGGAGACCAAAAGAGAACCATTATAAGACTCGCCAGCAGTTTCTTCTTAAGCGGAGAAGTGTTGTATAAAAGAACTCCAGATTTAAACCTGTTAAGGTGTGTGAACGCCAAAGAAGCTAAAACGATTATAAACGAAGTGCATTCAGGTGTATGTGGTCCCCATATGAATGGATACGTCCTTGCAAAGAAAATCCCGCAGGCATGATATTACTGGATGACCATGGAAAAGAATTGTTTCAGTTTTGTTCGGAAATGCCATAAGTGTCAGATACAGGGCGACCTGATTCATGCATCGCCCTCAGATTTGCATCATATGTCAGCACCTTGGTAGTTCGTTGCTTGGGGAATGGATTTCATTGGGCCAATCGAGCCAAAAGCTTCAAACGAACACAGATTTATCTTGGTTGCTTAGGTGCATTGCATCCCAACGTGTGATTCCATATATGTTAATACCTCAAACTAACCCGTTTGCTGTCTACTCTTAAGGTTCTTACTTTTATGGTGGTTGGTTTTTGCGGTGGTATTATGGCGACACACAACTATTTTACAAGGTCCAAAGGAAGCGTTGAAATGGCATCTGAAAGTCATCTGTCTATTGTCGAACCTGAAGATAGCCCCGCATCGGTTATCCCACAGTCCGAATCAGCAGTTACCGAAGAGAATATGAGGCTGAGATGCCGCATGTTAGAAATGTGGGATGCTTGCTCTAATGGCACGGAGCCGCCTAGTGCTATCCCCGGTTTCCCTGAGTTGATCCCAAGAACAGGAGGGACCACTAATGTTCCAATTTTAGCACCTAACCCGTTCATACCATTTGGGGTCCCTACTATGACATCAAACTTCTCAGGAATGCCTTCTGAGGTCCGCCCCCAGGCACCATCTTCTGGAATACCATCTGTTGTATTCACTGCACCGCCAACTGCTGGTATGGCATAGTCAACATTGCCAAGACAGAGCTTTGAGCCATCAAATTTCACTTTTCAAGCTCCCCAATTCCAACTAGATACTACCCGAGTCACTCTAAAATTTTATCCGCAGCATCCACAATCTGAATCTCCTATGGAACAAGAGAGAATCTTGAGAAATCACGAACAAGAGGAGATGACACGAAAAATGAAAAGTCTTGAGCAAATCTTGAATAACATACAAGGCCTGAGTGGCAAAAAGAGCGTATCCTACGCTGATCTATGCATGTTTCCTCATGTGCATCTGCCTGTGGGTTTCAAAACACCACAATTTGAAAAGTTTGACGGGCATGGAAACCCGATCACCCATTTGAAATGATATTGTAATCAATTGAGAGGGCAGGGGGAAAAGAAGAGTTGTTGATGGCATACTTTGGAGAAATCCTTGCTGGAATCGCCTCGGAATGGTATATAGATCAGGACATCTCCCGTTGGCACATATGGGATGATCTAGCTTGGGACTTCGTGAGACAGTTTCACTACAACGTGGACAGAGCTCCCGATAGAAATTCTCTGTCCAACCTCAAGAAGAATGCTTTCGAAAGCTTCTGATAATACACAATCAAATGGCGTGAACAGACATCCAGAGTAAAACCTCCTACGGATGAGACTGAAATGGTCAGTGTTTTCCTGCAGTCCCAAGAGGATGATTACATTCAAAATACGATGTCTTCCATGGGAAAACTATTCGCGGAGGCCATCAAAATTGGTGAAATGGCAGAAAATGGCTTAAAAACGGGTCGTATCTTGAGTCAGTCAGCCCTGAGAGCCACCTCCCAAACCATTCAGAGCGGCTCGGGAGGCCTAGCAAGAAGGAAGAAGAAAGAAGAGGGATCCATGGTGGCATCAAGCCTAAGAAGATCTCGACGAGTTCGGGACTATCCAGACCCATCTCCTAGAGCTTCAAAACATTATTTCCCTCATCAAGACGCGGCCTATGTTATGCCTCTCTATACCTACGCAGTAATGAATGCTCAGCCATACACATGGCCACAACAACAATACAATCAGAACAGAGCTCCACTTCTCAAAATAACCATCCTAACCAAGCTCTATATAATCCACGTCGTCCCCAAAAAAACTACCAATACAATACCCATCCCTATGAACCACCTAGAAGAACCAATTTCACACTCATTGGTGAGTCATATTCTAGCCTCTTTCCAAAATTAGTTCAGATGGGTCTTTTGCAGCCCATGCCTCCAAACAAGCAGAATCTAGAATCTCCATCATACAGACAAGGTACTAGGTGTGCCTATCATTATGGGGCGGAAAGGCATGATACTGAGGACTGTTGGACTCTCAAAAGAGCAGTTGAAGGCCTAATTGAACAGTAAAAGGTAGTGTTAAGGGACGAGGAAGTCCTCAATGTAACAAACAACCCATTTCCAGCCCACAACAACGGGCCCATCATCGGAATGATTTGCGAGGACAAGGAGTTTGATCCTGCATTGAAAGCCATATTTTCCATCGCAAACACAAAAAAGAAATCTAAAACGGGGGCAAGATCGGTCGGGGATGAAAAGAAAACAATGCTACCACCCAGAATGAAGAAAATGCTACGAAAATAGAGAGAGAGGTACCACCAATCAAAGAAGCCATCCTATATGTCACAAGAGCTCTCATAAACAGGTAGCTCATGTTGAGCCCTCCAAAGAGGTTAAAGCTAAGATCAAATTTTCCAAGAATATATGTACCAAAGGGGAAGTATGTGGAAAAAGGGCCAGTCATCTCACCAAAACTGGATGAGCCTTTGATCATCAGTCGTAGGCCACAAACTCCAATAAAAGATACTACCGCCATCCCCTGGAACTATAATCAGACACTGCTCACCTATAAAGGGAAGGAAGTCAGAGGGGAAGTGAATGAAATAAACCCATATGGGAAGTATCATAACCTAGAAGAGTTAAACAAATCGAAACAGAAACGTTTCCCCCTCAAACGGCCTGTTACAGCCGAAGAAGCCGAGGAATTTTGTTGAAGAATTAAAACATCGGAGTATGATGCGATTGATGAAATCAGAAAGGCTCCTGCTCAGGTTTAACTCTTGTCTCTATTTTTGAGCTCTAGTGAGCACCAAAAAGTCCTTATAAAGACGTTAAATGAGGCGTATGTGCCAATCGAGACTACGGTTGAACAACTGGAAAGAAAGGTAGAGCGTTTCTTTGAAGTCAACAGAATCTCTTTTAGCCGAAATGACTTACCTCCCGAAGGAGCTGCCCAACTTTGTAAATCATAAATTACTTTTAGCGTCATGCATATTAATGTCATGTCGTGCATAGGTACATGTTTCATAACATCATCAGCCTCTAAGGGCATCCCATCATATCATATCGGCCACTGTGGGCAAAATCATCATCGTATACCAGCTGATCAGGTGGTGGTGCATCTATAACGACATAACCTTTCCCATATCCCATATACATATATATACATATATACATATATATACATATATACATATATATACATATATATATATATATATATATATATATATATATATATATATATATATATATATATATATATATATATAAAATATATATACATACATATATACGTGTATATAATGCCGTTTGAATATACATACATATATACGCGTATATAACGCCGTTTGAACCATATTTCAGCCACTGTGGGCATCATCATCATCATCATATACCAGCTGATCAGGTGGTGGTGCGTATATAACACCGTAACCTTTTCGCTTATCCCATATATATATATATTTACATATATATGCATATATAATGACATCTGGTCATGGGTTAATGTAGATATGTAAATGCATGAAATGCATATGAAATACGTCAATAAAATCTCTCGGTACGTCATAAGGACGTTATGCCTCTGATTAATTTCATGAAATAAACTTTACAAACATACGTATTTTCGAGACCCATGAACAGAAGATAATAATAATTCTTATGGGAAAATCAAGAATAAAGACACCCCTACTATTGCTATGAATAAAGTAATTTATAGAAACTGTGTATTTGCTCGTTTCTTCAGTATAATTTGGACCATGCCAAAAGAAAGAAGGGATAGCATTAACATACCTGATCTGATTCTCTTGAAAATCCCTCTAACATTAATTTTGACAAATCACGTGACGGCAAGATCGGAGTAGGGGAAAATCCGTATAATATTCTTGAGAAAGATTGCACCGTGCTATCTCAGAATTGCATCTCACACTGTTGTAGCGTTACGAGATTTCATATGAATCCATTTGTAAATTCCTTTGTTACTCAGCACAACATCTCCACAAAAATGATGTAGGAATAGGTCTTAAGATTTTTAGTTGAAATCTCACTTTGTGAATTTAGAAAAGCCTTTTATGGCTTTGTTGAAGTTGAACGTTATATTTGTGATGATGATTCAATGTGCAAGAGAATCTTAAAATTGATGTATATTACATAGAGGATGCTGGAGTGTTGGAGTTATGTAATGCTACTGAAAATATGGTTTGGTTATATGTAGTATAAATCCTTATTTGTGGAATCCACAAAACAACTCTAATTAAAGAAAGGATAACTAGGTGATGACTTAGCCTAAGAGCTCCTCCAAAATGTGCCACCTTTCTTTGTGACTTTAAGAGTCACATATTTGGCCAAACTTGCTGCCACGTTAGGGCCTTTAAGGCTAATCCATCGCATTTTAATTAATTAATTACTAAATTCTTAATTAACTTGGTAATGTTCCACCAATCTATTAATTAACCAATTACCCACATAATTAAGAATTATCTCAAATTACTTAAAATACTACTCTTTTTTAATATATCTTATAGACCATACTATCATGGTCATGTGGTACCTTGTATGGCACTAGTCCATAATTACCGGGTATTATAGCTCAGACCATATTTTATCCCAAATTCTCAAATTTCGACGAAACTCATTTTCTTCGATTCTTTTACCCTCTCACCTTCACGAATTTACTTATCACTTGTTTGAAATAGCATAATGCTTATATTCTCAAAAATAATCCCATCCCCGAACTTACGTCGATTAACTTACGAAGAAACGTTAACATACGAAAATGCGGGATGTAGCAGGAAGTTCAACTACTATTCATGGAACTAGGCATAATTACTTTCTGAGGAAACTAGTAATATTCATGATGAATGGGATGTAGGGAGAATCATAGACATTCCTAAACGTAAAAAGTTAGCCTCACATACCTTAAATTCTTGCTCTAGAGTGTAATACAATGTGTGTGAACCCTTTCAACTTTAATCTATAGCAATACAAGTCAAAGGGATTCCATATTAGCTATGATACTCATGTTTTGGTAACATAAGCATTTTATCAAACACTTGGTGGGAATAAAATCTTGAAAGTCCTTATTAATGGTGTCTCTACACCCAATACCGCATTATCTTGCTCCTAGATAAATTCTAAAGTCACAAATGGTTATAATCAACATTATTATTTATCACCCAAAAGGTAAACAACACCTTTAACCAATAATCAACAATCAAAACATCAAACCTATAACCGTTCATGCTTTTCTATCAAACTCATCAACTCATATCTCATGAACTAGGGTCAATAATTATTAAACCAATGTTAGAATCAATTAGAGGGTGAAGACATTACCTCTTTGAAGTTCAATCCCCTTTAATTCGAGTTCTAGGGTTCCTTCTCTCAACAATGATGTCTCAATCGAATATCTAATGATATGGAGGGTTTACCCATGTTAATAAGATGTTGGAAAATTAAAATTAACTTAGAATCACCATTAGAACTTACCTTGGGTGGTGGAGGGACCCTTTAGGAGTTAGGTTTTTGAGAGCTTTCCTTTCTAGAGCAAGTTTTTATATGTTTTGGTGATGTGGGGGAAGAAGTAGGGCTTTAAAACTTACTCTCCAAGTGCGTCCCCATGCACCTGTAGGCCTGACCGTGCACCTGACCGCGCAAAATGGCAGGAACACTGCCACATGTGCGCGGCCGCGCTCGGGGTGCGCTCGGGGCGCGCATATTGCACACTATTCTGTAAAACGTACATAACCTTTTGCACAGAGATCTGTTTGAGTTCCACAATATATCGTTGGAGAGCTATTTCAAAGTCCTACAACTTTCATGTTTTGCGCTTTCCGAATTCCTTACAGGTTTTTCACTAAACCTCCTACAAGACTGACCTTTTGTAAACTTCGTAGATTTTATCGAATCCTATATACCTCACTCTTCGTCTTGATTCTAAAATAACTATTTCCTCCCATACTCATAATAATAGAACAAGATTTTCCTCACTTCCCTTGCTTAACTGTGCCATCCCTCCACATCCAAAGTATCGAAGATTTCCTGTCTGGACTATCAAGCTTTTGAGTCTGTCCAATACACCCAATACTACCACTAAATTCTCCAGAGTCCTAAGGAATTATTTTATACCCTTGCAATTAATTAGTTGTAGAGTCCTAATGAATGGGCATATAACGAGAACTGTTTGCAATTTGTCTTCTAATGTATGGACACTCTGTAAATCAAGGTATTTTAGATTACAGAATGTTATAATAGTGGTTTCGTTCTTGATTGAGTATCAGATTAGGCCGTGAAATCCAAAAATTATACCATCTCTTGGATAAGACACAAGTTTGAGCCGTCTCTTTCAGGATAATTTCAGTCTGGTATAAGATCTGATGAATGATTTGCACAGTCAACTCTGATATTCTATCCTCGCCACAAACTCTTTTTGCCTTCGTCGTCTTAAGCAGATAATGCTAGCCTACATATGATCTTTGTGGTCCCTGTATAACTTACCAGCGGTAAATTTTGTGGGAAAAACTGTATTTAAATAAAAGTCCACCTTATGTGATGAGGGTTTGTCGGAGAATAGCCGTTTGGAGGAATTGTTCAAAGAATAATTGATTGTTATAAAGTACTATTTAAATAGCTTGCGCTTCGCGCAACCAAATCAAACTAAAAGAGAACATTTTCGTAACACCAACCAACTAATATAGAAGAATATCAAAGAACCAAAGATTTAGAATATATAGAATATATATTAGAAAGCCTAAAAGAATTATTCAGATTAATTCCTCTACAAAAAGAATATTATGAAAAATCATTTACATGAATACTAAGGAGAACACCATCCCCCAAATTGGTATAAGAGCTAGTACACAAACTAAAATATATCAGACTAGTAAAAAACTAAGAAGAACAAATAAGAAATTGAACGAATTATACTCTCAATATAAATGGCTGCATACCACACAGATAGAAAATAATAAATTAGAACAATTGATAGATATTATATCCAAAACAGAATATAAATATGTTCAATATCTGAAAAAACAGTATGAACAAAATATAAACTCCAACATAACAGTATAATGAATAAAGAAGAATTTGCGGTAGATGAAAAAATATACGAAAATCAAGACGGATTAAGAATAAAAATAATATTTTCAAATCTAGGAAGAAGATATAAAAGAATAGGAGAACAGTTATACCTAATGATAGAAAAAGAAACAGCAAGATTAGAAGATAGCCTGACAACTATGACAAGAATAATAAAAGAAAATGAAGAAATAGATAAGAAAAAAGAAATCGAAAATATAAGGTACCAAGCAAACAAAGAAGTACAACAATTAGAAGAAATTAAAAATACAAAAATTATAGCATTAGAAAAGGAATTGGCCATGTTAAAAGCACTATATGAAGAAAAACAAAAAAACAAAGATAAGGAGACAGAATTAACAGATGAAATAAATAAATTCAAACAAAAACTACAACCAGAAGAAAATTTCAGAATTGAAGAAATAGATAACGATGTAGATGACCAAAAATCAGAACTAAGTGAAACAAGTGAAACCTACACAGAACTTTTAGAAAACATAGAAAAGTCAAAAGAATTAGAAGTAAATACAGGAAATATAAATATTGATGAAAAACTCAGTACATCAGGAGTAAAAAGTCCAAGAAGAATAAACTCAAATTACTATACAACTAATTATGAACAATCTGATAGACAGGATAC
>ML404931.1:0-67031 GCA_005239525.1 Nicotiana knightiana
TCCATAAGAAGGGAAACAATGTAAGTACTGCTAGCTTCTAAGAGTAGAGTATCTTTGGGAGCTCGTTCATTGCATTATGTACAATCGGGGTCGTGCAAAAGAAGGAAAAGAATAGCCTCACTTACCTTGTATATACTTACCCAATCTAAAGCTATGCAATTGTCACAACTCCTTAGTCTTCAATAAAAGAAACAACATTATCGTCATCATTTAAGCGTCATAACTATTGTGTATCGACCACAACCTATTTTACGATGAAACGGACATAACCTCCCCTATGTATATGAATTCAAACAAGTCAATACAATCACCAAACAGCCCAAACAATATCAATAATAATCAAATTGAGCCTCCCAAAACAGTCCACACACAACCTAATTACTTCATACATAAGACTACCACCGTAGTCATGTCAAACGACCCGGAAATGTTACGACGAATTACCAGCCCACAACCTACATATATATGGTTTTTCTCCACACCCTTCCTCCTACAAAACTCCACAATACATTAGTAAAACACGCAGCCCAACAGCAACACAAAACAGTCCGCCACAAGTGAATAACTCGAACTCACGACTTCCGATCATCGTCCCGTGAGTTCTTACAAGTATAAAACTAATTACCATGAATTTAAAGCAAAAACAATGGATTAAAGAGAGCAGTAAACGCACCTTACTTGTTGGATAACTCATCCCTTATCTTGGTTCTTCAAACTCTAGGGTTTACCCCCAATTTGAACTTGAAAGAGAGGGAAAATCAATTAGGGTTTGTGAATAATTTTTAGGATAAAGTTTGCAGGGGTTTAGGTCTGGTTATTTGTGAAATATAATTAGGGATATATTGCGGGAGATAATCCTTTTAATGGGCTCTTTGGCCGACCCGAAATTGCCTCTTTTTGGGCTATCATTTAACCAAGTAGGTGACTCACCTACTCTACTCCAATGTCATATTGATAAACGGTTTAATGCGTTGGAAACTAGACTCATAGATCTTCAATTTGGTGGGTAGATCACCCTGTAATTCCAAGTAGATTGGGAGAAAAGCTTAATAACATTTGACCTAAAGTTTAAGTAAAACTATGAACCTAAGTTGCGACAACTCTTGTCGACTTTTTTTTCATAACTCGTTTGACTTCAAGACTATGATACATATATTATATGATTCAAATACCTTAAAACACGACCTGTTGAGAATATCAAGCACCCCTAGGTTTACCCAAACATACGAGTTACAAAATCTTTGATTCGGTTAACTTCTAATACGTGTTAATCTAATACGTGTTAATCACTCTTATACACTCTTGTATCATTTAAGATAAATAGGATTAACTTCTTATCATCTCAAAGATAATATCTTCTCATGTTTATGTTGATTAACTTATGGCATGAGCCAACGTACGTGAATATGGGTTGTAACACCCTCCCCACCTTAGGAGCATTCGTCCTCGAATGTAAGTGTTTAGTGGGAGCCTAAATCATCGTGGATTCCAACAAAAATTTTGATCCCAGTTTTCCCCTATAAAATGGATACTAGACAAACTTGCGAGCAGTTAAACCCAACGTATTTCCTTGCAAGGCTACGCAAAGCATTATGGATATGTACACTATCTGCATATTACCATTGTGTATTAAGGAAGAGTACTCTCAAGCTATTGCTTACCTCATAGAGCTGTTTCACCTTCTAATGCGTCCTGCATCCCCTCAGCATCCTTGGTATCTTGAATCTGGAACAAGTAAGGGTATTTAGACTTCATCTGCTCTTCTGCTTCCCAAGTAATTTCTTCCCTGTTCTTGTTCCTCCACAATACTTTAAAGGAAGCTACATCCTTTGTTCTTAGCTTGCAGACTTGTCGATCTAATATATCTACTGGCACTTGTTCATATGATAGATCCTCTGTAACTTGTACATCTTTGATAGGGATGACTCGAGAAGGGTCTCCAATACATTTCCTCAACATAGATACATGGAATACCGGGTGGACAAATTCCAATTCGGATGGCAATTCTAACTCATAAGCAACCTGTCCAATTCGTCGAAGAATTTTGTACGAACCGATATACCGTGGACTCAGCTTACCCTTCTTCCTAAAACGCATAACACCCTTCATCGGCGAGATCCTTAGGAAAACCCAATCACCAACCTCGAACTCCAAATCACGACGTCGGGCATCAGAGTAAGACTTTTGCCTGCTTTGTGCTGTCCTTAGCCGCTCTTGTATCAGTTTCACCTTCTCAATGGCTTGGTGAATCAAATCTGGCCCATATAGTTCTGTTTCATCGACTTCGAACCATCCAAGTGGTGATCTACATCTCCTTTCGTATAGTGCCTCGCGCGGGGCCATTTTAATAAGGGAATGATAACTATTATTGTAGGAAAATTCTATGAGTGGAAGATGGTCATCACAATTCCCCTTGAAATCCAGAACACATGCTCGTAGCATATCTTCAAGTGTTTGAATAGTACGTTCAGCCTATCCATCAGTATATGGATTGAATGCAGTGCTGAGATTTACTTGTGTGCCTAAACCCTTCTGAAAAGACCTCCAAAAGTTAGCCGCAAATTGCACTCCTCGGTCTGATATAATAGATATCGATACACCATGAAGCCTAACAATCTCCTTGATATACAACTTTGCATAATCTTCAACTGTGTAAGTTGTCTTAACTGGTAGAAAATGAGCACACTTTGTAACTCGATCAACTATCACCCATATGGAGTCAAAACTTATGATAAGAGCAAGGCAATCCAATAATGAAGTCCATATTAATCACCTCTCATTTCCAGGTCGAAATCTCTATATTCTGAAGCAATCTACTGGGTTTCTGGTGTTCGATTTTTACTTGTTGACAATTAGGACACTGGGCTACAAATTCTGCAATAGACTTCTTCATGTTATCCCACCAATACTGCTCCTTAACATCATGATACATCTTTGTCGAGCCGGGATGGATGGAATATCGGGATTGATGAATCTCAATCATAATCTTCTCTCTCAACCCTGCCACATCAGGCACACATAACCGGCCCTAGTATCTCAGTGCCCCATCTGCTCTGATCTCAAAAATTGTAATTTTACACTGTTGAATGCTCTCTCTCAATCGTACTACGGTAGGATCTTCATATTGCCGTGCTTTTACCTCGGCTACCAAAGAAGACTCTGATGTATTTTGTATAGTAACCCCTTCTTCATCAGAGTCTAACAATCTAATTCTCATATTCGCTAGCTGATGACGCTCATTAGTCAATTCCTGTCTACTTGCCTCAATGTGTACTAAGCTTGCCATTGACTTACGACTGAGAGCGTCTGCCACAACATTGGCTTTATTGGGATGGTACAATATCTCGACATCGTAATCTTTTAGTAATTAAAGCCACCTACGCTGCCTCAAATTCAACTCCTTCTACTTGAAGATGTATTGTAAACTCTTGTGATCTGTGTAGATATCAATATGGACACCGTATAAGTAGTGCCGCCATATCTTTAAAGCATATATTACTGCAGCCAATTCCAAATCATAGGTCGGGTAATTCTTTTCATGCTTCTTCAATTGTCTTGATGCATAAGCAATCACCTTCCCATGTTGCATCAATACACACCCCAAAGCTATACCTAAGATATTACAATATACCACATAACCTTCTGTTCCTTCTGGGAGAGTGAGCACTGGCGTAGATGTCAATAGATTCTTTAACTCCTGAAAACTTTGTTCATAAGCGTCAGACTACTGGAACTTAGTAGCTTTCTGTGTTAACCTAGTCAATGGTGCTGATATAGAGGAAAACCTTTCTACAAATCGCCTATAATATCCTGCTAGCCCTAGGAAGCTGCGGACTTCTGATGGTGTTGTAGGTCTCATCCAATTCTTTATTGCATCTGTCTTTTGAGTGACGACACTAATACCCTCGTCAGATATCACATGGCCAAGGAATGCTACTAAGTTCAGCCAGAATTCACATTTGGAGAGCTTAGCATATAACTTACGATCCTAAAGCGTCTGTAATACTATCCGCAAGTGGCCCTCATGTTCCGCCTCCGAACGAGAATACACCAAAATGTCATCAATGAATACGATCACGAACATATCAAGATAGGGCTTGAATACAATATTCATGAGACCCATAAAAGCTGCTGGGGCATTTGTTATCCCAAACGACATCACCAAGAACTCAAATTGCCCATATCTTGTCCGGAAGGCCATCTTTGGAATATCCTTCTCCTTAACCCTCACCTGATGATACCCTAAACGTAAGTCAATCTTGGAGAAATACTTGGCACCCTAGAGTTGGTCAAACAGGTCGTCAATCCTTGGAAGTGGATAATTGTTCTTTATAGTAAACTTATTCAACTCTCGATAGTCGATACACATCCTTAATGACCCGTCTTTCTTCCGCACGAATAGGACTGGCGCACCCCAAGGTGAAGTGCTAGGCCTAATGAGGCCCTTATCCAGAAAGTACTTCAACTGCGCCTTCAACTCGCGCAACTCTGCCGGGGCCATCCAGTATGGAGTAATAGAAAAGGGTTGAGTTTCAGGAAATACATCAATGCTAAACTCAATCTCCCTTTCAGGAGGAAGGCCTGAAAGTTCATCTGGGAAAACATCTGGAAATTCATTGACCACGGGGATTGATTGTAGAGTAGGAGGCTTCGTCTCCGCATCCCTAATGCGAACGAGATGATAAATGTACCCTTTTGAGATCATCTTCCTTGCCATAAGATAGGAAATAAACCTACCTTTTGGTGTAGCAATGTTCCCTTTCCATTTGATGACGGGTTCATTAGGAAATTGAAACCTAACCATCTTCGTACGACAATAAACATTTGCATAGCATGAGGCCAACCAGTCCATTCCCATTATCACGTAGAAATCAACCATTTCTAATTCAAATAAATTTGCCGAGGTTTGACGACTACAAATCATCACTGTGCAACCTTTATATACCCTTCTAGCAATCATAGAATCTCCTACCGGAGTAGATACCGCAAGTAGTTTACTTATCAATTCAGGTTCAACGCCAAACTTATTAGCCACAAAAGGTGTAACATATGATAATGTAGATCCCGGATCAATCAACGCATATACATCGTAAGAAAACACAGAAAATATACCTGTAACAACATCCTGCAACGACTCGAGATCCTGTCGACCCACTAGAGCGTAGGTTCAATTTTGAGCACCACTCAAGCTCGGCACTGCACCTCTACCTCTACCACGACCTGTCGAATGCTAAAAACCCCGTGCTGGAGGTCGAACTGATGAGGAAGAACCAGACACTGATCCAGTTGGCTGAGCCATACCACCACCTTCTCTATTAGGACAATCCCGCTTCATATGGCCAGGCTGTCCGCAAGAGTAGCACGCATCAGAACCTCGACGGCACAGTCCAAAGTGAGCCTTGCCACACTGATCACAACGGAGTGTTGGGAGTCTCGTCTGACTAGTATCCCTATGATATTGCAAGCCTGATGCGCGCGAACTCTGACCTGGACCAGAATAGGTAAATCGATCATACCGAGGCCTCTGAAACTGTGGAGGAGCACTAGCTACAGGCGGCGCCGAACTCCTCGAAAGCTGGGGCCTAACACTACCTCTGAAGTCATGAGAATAACCCACAAACCTCGCCCTCTTATGCTGGCCCCTATCCTGCTCCCTATCTGCCCTTTGTTGGTGCTTACGATCCTCTAGGGTCTGAGCATAAGCCTGAATATGGGAAATATCCATGCCCTCCACCAAGGAGGCTGTCGTGCACTCATTTATCAGATGTGGTACCAACCCATTCACGAACATATGCACCATATCACTAATCTCGGCCACCATATGAGGAGCATACCTTGCTAAAGAATCAAACTGCATGCTATACTCTCGCACACTCATATTACCTTGTCTAAGGTTCAAGAACTTATCAGCTCTAGCTCGCCGTATCTCAACGGGAAAATAGTGACGAAGAAAGGCCTCAAAAAATTCCTTCTATAAAGCTGGAGGGGAATTCAGACCCCTGGATCTCTCCCAACTATCATACCAGAAAACCGCTAAATCCCGTAACTGATAAGAAGCCAACTCTACTGCCTCTGTATCTGTAGCATGCAGGACCCGTAGTGTATGATGAACCTGGTCAATAAAAGTCTGTGGGTCCTCCTTGAGGTCTGATCCGGTAAACACTGGAGGGCCTAGATTAATAAAATCACGAACTCTCGTACTATCCGATTTATCAACATCACCGGTATTCTGCCTCTGAGCCTGATCAGCTACCAAGCTAGTCAACAACTGCACCGAACTCCGCATATCCTGCTCTATAGGGCCAGACGGAGGAACTGGTGGTGCTGGGTTCCTCCTAATATCCTCTGGATGAGACGGAGTAGATGAGGTATGAGACGGAATCTCATTTTGAGCCTCACTTTGGCCTGCTCTGGCTTGAGGCACGTGACTAGTACCCTCTCCCGCAGCTATATCAAGTCGTCTACTAACCACTTGCTTCCTAGTCGAAGGCATCGCTGAAAGAAAACAAGGTTAATAACTCAACTCTACGCACGATCTAGATTTAGGAAGAAGGTAACAACCCTAGATGTCACGTAGTCTCCTGATTATAAATGTGGCGCCCTACACATCCATAATCAAGACTCTACTAGACACGGCTCATAAACAACCCCTAGGACAGACTTGCTCTGATACCAAGTTTGTCACGACCCAAACTAGAGGATCATGACTAGTACCCCGGCCATACTTGCCGAGCACCAACGTACATTTTATCTAATCTTCTTATTATCTTTAAGGGCCGACGCGATCAATATAAGTGGTAGATATGGATTATGAACACCAAACGATTGAAGATAATGGAATGAACATGGATAAAATGGGATACCAAGACTGCCAAGAAACTACATATAAGTTAGGAGCTACCACGCTTCCATGAAAGACTATACAACAAAAATCATCCGACAAGGCATACCAAACTATACATAAGCTGACACCTATCTATGAGCCTCTAAAGGAGCATAAGTAATGCAACATAGTCGGATTAGGGCCCCAACATGCCCATAATATCTATAACATAAATGCATAACAAGACCACGGCAAGTCCGGAGAAGGGATCTCGCCTATAACCGCTGAATAATGTACTGAGTATGTAAGGCAGGTCAATATAAATATGAACAATAATGTAAAGAGAGGTAGAGAAGATACAACCTGTAACATCTGAGTGCTTCTAAGAGACAGTAACATGAAATGCATGATACATATATACATAATTTTTTAAAAACATCCGCCTCTATGAGCATCATGATGATCGTATCAACATCCGTCTCTGTGGGCATCATCATCATCATATCATACCCGGACGCAAAGAGGACTCGGTAAACCCAACTGATCAGTGGTTGCACAATATGTGCCATACCCGGCCGACTATAGCGCGACTCGGTAGAGTAAAATAGATACATATATATATATATATATATATATATATATATATATATATATAATGCATGTAAGACTCATTAGAATCATATTCTGAACCTTTTGGAGTGACGTAAGGTCGATATTCTCCGTACACATTATTAGGATTAACTCTTCATCAAGAATCTTACAAGAATCAGGAAGTACCAACAACATTGATAACATAAGAATAAGAGAAGCAACCTCAACATCAATTGTTCCATAAGAAGGGAAACAATGTAAGTACTGCTAGCTTCTAAGAGTAGAGTATCTTTGGAAGCTCGTTCATTGCATTATGTACAATCGGAGTCGTGCAAAAGAAGGAAAAAAATAGCCTCACATACCTTGTATATACTGCCTCAATATCAAGCTATGCAACTGTCACGACTCCTTAGTCTACAATAAGAGAAACGACACTATTGTCATCATTTAAGCGTCATAACTATTATGTATCGACCACAACCTATTTTACGATGAAACGGAAAGAACCTCCCCTATATATATGACTTCACACAAGTCAATAAAATCACCAAACATCCCAAACAACATCAATAATAATCAAATTGAGACTCCCAAAACAGTCCACACACAACCTAATAACTTCATACATAAGACGACCACCGTAGTCATGTCAAACAACCCGGAAATGTTATGAAGAACGACGAGAACACAACCCTACATCTATATGGTGTTTCTCCACACCCTTCCTCCTCAAAAACTCCACAATACAGTAGTAAAACATGCAGCCCAACAGCAACACAAAACAGTCCGCAAAACAGTCTGCTACAAGTGAATAACTCGAACTCACGGCTTCCGATCACTGTCCCGTGAGTTCTTACAAGTATAAAGAGAATTACCATGAATTTACAGCACAAAAAATGGATGAAAGAGAGCAGTAAACTCAACTTACTTGTTGGATAACTCCTCCTTTTTCTTGGTTCTTCAAACTCTAGGGTTTACCCCCAATTTGAACTTGAAAGAGAGGGAAAATCAATTAGGGTTTGTGGATAATTTTTGGGAGGAAGTTTGCAGGGGTTTAGGTCTGGTTATTTGTGAAATATAATGAGGGATATATTTCAGGATATAAGCCTTTTAATGAGCTCTTTGGCCGACCCAATATTGCCTCTTCTTGGGCTATCATTTAACCAAGTAGGTGACCCACCTACTCTACTCATATGTCGTATTGATAAACGATTTAATGTGTTGCAAACTAGAATTTTGCCCCGCCATGACCAAATTACATTTTTTTGTGTTTACGAAAGTAAAGTGGAATTCCCCCCCCCCCCCATGACAAAATTACATTTTTGCTCTTTAACTTCAATTAAAAAGGAATTCCGCCCGATTGCAATATTTTCGTGTGATATAGCCCACGCCTTGCGCCGTGGGATAGAGCCGGACCCGGATTGCCTAATAATAGTTCGGGACATCAAATACGACCTAAGGAACCATAGTCACCGCCCCGCCATGACTAAATTACATGTTCTGGCATTTTACGGCAATTAAACTGGAACTAAGCCTGATAGCAATATTTTCGTGTGCTATAGCCCACACCTTCCGTCGTGGGACGGAGCCGGACCCGAAGCGCCTAATATTTGTCCAGGACATCAAATACGACCGGGGGAACCATAATCACTGCCCTTCCATAACCAAATTACATTTTTTGGTGTTTTACGACAATTAAACTGGAATTCCGCCCCGCCATGACTTGATTACAACTTTTGGTGTTTTACGACAATTAAACTAGAATTCCGTCCGATTGAAATATTTTCATGTGCTATAGCCCACGCCTTCCGCCGTGGGATGGACCCGGACCCGGATCGCCTAATATTTATCCGGGACATCAAATACGACCTAAGGAACCATAGTCACCGCCCCACAATGACCAAATTACATTTTTTGGTGTTTTACGGCCATAAGACTAGAATTTCACCCCGCCATGACCAAATTACATTTTTTGGTGTTTACGGCAACTAAAGTTGAATTCCGCCTCGCCATGACAAAATTAATTTTTTTGCTGTTTAACTTCAATTAAACAGGAATTCCGCCCGATTGTAATATTTTCGTGTGATATAGCCCACGCCTTGCGCCGTGGGACAGAGCCGGACCCGGATTGCCTAATAATTGTCCGGGACATCAAATACGACCTAAGGAACCATAGTCATCGCCCAGCCATCACCAAACTTACATTTTTTGGCATTTTACGGAAATAGAATTGGAATTCTGTCCGATTGCAATATTTTCTTGTGTTATAGCCCACACCTTCTGCCATGGGACGGAGCCGGACCCGGACCTGGATCGCCTATTTTTGTTCGGGACATCAAATATGACTAGGGGAACAATAGTACCCGCCCCTCTATGACCAAATAACATTATTTTGGAATTTTACGGCCATAAATTTGGAATTCCGCCCGATTCTATATATTTTGGTGTGTTATAGTCCACGCCTTCCGCCGTGGGACGGAGCTGTGCTCGGATCGCCTAATATTTTTCCGGGACATCAAATACCACTGTGGAACCATAGTTATCGCCCCGCCTGACCAAATTAAATTTTTTGGTGTTTTACTTACATTAAACCGGAATTCCACCCGACTGTAATATTTTCGTGTGCTATAGCCCACGCCTTTTTCCGTGGGACGGAGCCAGATTCGGATCGCCTAATATTTGTCTAGGAAATCAAATACGACCTAAGGAACCATAGTCACCGCCCTTCCATGACCAAATTACATTTTTTGGTGTTTTATGTCCATAAAACTGGAAATCCGCTCGATTCAAAAAATTTCATGTGCTATAGCCCACGCCTTCCGCCGTGCGACAGAGCCGGACCCAGATCACCTAATATTTGTCCGGGACATAAAATACGACCTAAGGAACCATATTCACCGCCCCGCCATGACAAAATTTTATTTTTTTGTGTTGAACTTCAATTAAACCGGAATCCCGCCCGATTGCAAGATTTCGTGTTCTATAGCTAACGCCTAGCGTCGTTTGACAGAGCCGAACCCGTATCGCCTAATATTTGTCCGGGACATTAAATATGACCTAAGGAACCATAGTCACTGCCCCTCTATGAACAAATTACATTTTTAGGCATTTTGCGGCCATAAAACAGAATTCCGCCCGATTCCAATATTTTCATGTGTTATGGCCCACGCCTTCCGCCGTGAGATGGACCCGCACCCGCACCTGGATCGCCTAATATTTTTCCAGGACATTAAATAAAACCTAACTAATCGTACTCTCCGCCCCTCCATGACCAAATTACATTTTTTTGTAATTACGGTAGTTAAACTTGAATTCCGCCTGATTGCAATATTTTTATGTGTTATTGCCCACGCCTTCCGCCGTGAGATGGAGCCGGACCTTATCACCTAATATTTTTCCGGGACATCAAATTTGACCTAAAGAACCATAGTCACCACACCACCATGACCAAATTACATATTTTGGCATTTTACGACAATTAAATTTGAATTCCGCCGAATTGCAATATTTTCGCGTGTTATAGACCACGCCTTACGCTGTGAGATGGAGCCGGACCCGGATCTCCTAATATTTTTCCAGGACATTAAATACAACCTAAGGAACCATAGTCACCGCCTCTCCATGGCCAAATTACATTTCTTGTATTTTACGGTAATTAAACTGGAATTCCGCCCGATAGCAATATTTTCGTGTGCTATAGCCCACCCCTTCCGACGTGGGACTGATCCTGACTCAGATCTCCTAATATTTGTCCGGGAAATTAAATACAACTGAGGAACCATAGTCATCGCCCCTCCATGACCAAATTACTTTTTTGGTGTTTTACGGCAATAAAACTAGTATTCCGCCCTATTGCAATATATTCGTGTGCTATAGAGAACGCCTTCCGCCGTGGGATGGAGCCGGACCCGAATAGCCAAATATTTGTGTGGGAAATCAAATATGACCTAAGGATCCATAGTCACCGCCCCGCCATGACAAAAATACAATTTTTGGTGTCTTACGGCCATAAAACTAGAATTCCACCTGATTTCAATATTTTTGTGTGCTATACGCCTTCCGCCGTGGGACAGAGCCGGACCCATATCGCTTAATATTTGTTCGGGAAATCAAATAGGACTTAAGGAACCATAGTCACTGCCCTGCCATGACTAAATTACATGTTCTCGCATTTTACGGAAATTAAACTGGAATTAAGACTGATTGCAATATTTTCGTGTGCTATAGCCCACACCTTCCGTCGTGGGACGGAGCCGGACATGAATCGCCTAATATTTGTCCAGGACATCAAATACAACTGGGGGAACCATAATCACCGCCTCGCCATGACCAAATTAGATTTCTGGTGTTTTACGGCAATTAAACTAGAATTCCGCCCCGCCATGACTATATTACAATTTTTGGTGTTTTACGACAATTAAACTAGAATTCCGCCCGATTGAAATATTTTCATGTGCTATAGCCCACGCCTTCCGCCGTGGGACGGACCCGGACCCGGACCCGGATAGCCTAATATTTATCTGGGACATCAAATACGACCTAAGGACCCATGGTCACCGCCCCGCAATGAACAAATTACATTTTTTGGTGTTTTACGACCATAAGACTAGAATTTCGCCCCTCCATGACCAAATTACATTTTTTGGTGTTTACGACAATTAAAGTGGAATTCTGCCCCGCCATGACAAAATTACTTTTTTTCTGTTTAACTACAATTAAACAGGAATTCCGCCCGATTGCAATATTTTATGTGATATAGCCCATGCCTTGCGCCGTGGGACAGAGCCGGACCCGGATTGCCTAATAATTTTCTGGGACATCAAATACGACCTAAGGAACCATAGTCACCGCCTAGACATGAATAAAATTACATTTTTTGGCATTTTACGGCAATTGAACTGGAATTCTGCCCGATTGCAATATTTTCTTGTGTTATAGCCCACACCTTCTGCCGTGGGACAGAGCTGGAGCCAGAGCCGGACCCGGATCGCCTATTTTTGTCCGGGACATCAAATACGACTAAGAAAACAATAGTCCTCCCCACGCCATGACAAAATAACATTTTTTTGGAATTTTACGGCCATAAATTTGGAATTCCGCCTGATTCCATATATTTCGGTGTGTTATAGTCCATGCCTTCCGCCGTGGGATGGAGTTATGCTCGAATCGCCTAATATTTGTCCGGAACATCAAATACCACTGTGGAACCATAGTTACCGCCCCGCCTGACCAAATTAAAATTTTTGGTGTTTTACTTACATTAAACCGGAATTTCTCCCGATTGCAATATTTTCGTGTGTTATAGCCCACGCCTTTTGCCGTGGGACGGAGCCAGAGCCGGATCACCTAATATTTGTCAAGGAAATCAAATACGACCTAAGGAACCATAGTCACCGCCCCTCGATGACCAAATTACATTTTTTGGTGTTTTATGGCCATAAAACTGGAAATCCGCTCGATTCAAAAAATTTCATGTGCTATAGCCCACGCCTTCCGCCGTGGGACAGAGTCGGACCCAGATCGCCTAATATTTGTCCGGGACATAAAATACGACCTAAGGAACCATATTCACCGCCCCACCATGACAAAAGTTTATTTTTTTGTGTTGAACTTCAATTAAACCGGAATCCCGCCCGATTGCAAGATTTCGTGAGCTATAGCTCACACCTAGCGTCGTTTGACTGAACCGAACCCGGATCGCCTAATATTTGTCCGGGACATTAAATATGACCTAAGGATCCATATTCACTACCCCTCTATGATCAAATTATATTTTTAGGCATTTTGCGGCCATAAAATGGAATTTTCCCCGATTCCAATATTTTCGTGTGTTATGGCCCACGCCTTCCCCCGTGAGATGGACCCGCACCCGCACCCGGATCGCCTAACATTTTTCCGGAACATTAAATAAAACCTAAGTAATCGTACTCTCCGACCCTCCATGACCAAATTACATTTTTGTAATTTTACGGTAATTAAACTTGAATTCCGCCCGATTGCAATATTTATGTGTGTTATTGCCCACGCCTTCCGCCGTGAGACGGAGCCGGACCTAGATCGCCTAATATTTTTCCGAGACATAAAATTTGACCTAAAGGACCATAGTCACCACACCACCATGACCAAATTACATATTTTTGGCATTTTACGGCAATTAAACTTGAATTCCGCCTGATTGCAATATTTTCGCGTGTTATAGAACACGCCTTACGTCGTGAGATGGAGCCGGACCCGGATCTCCTAATATTTGTCCAGGACATTAAATACAACCTAAGGAACCATAGTCACCGCCGCTCCATGAAAAATTACATGTCTGGGATTTTACGGTAATTAAACTGGAATTCCGCCCGATTGCAATATTTTCGTGTGCTATAGCCGACCCCTTCCGACGTGGGACTTAGCCTGACTCAGATCTCCTAATATTTGTCCGGGAAATTAAATACAACTAAGGAACCATAGTCATTGCCCCTCCATGACCAAATTACATTTTTGGTGTTTTACGACAATAAAACTAGTATTCCGCCCTATTGCAATATTTTCGTGTGCTATAGAGAACGCCTTCCTCCGTGGGATGGAGCCAAACCGGAATCGCCAATTATTTGTGTGGGAAATCAAATACGACCTAAGGAACCATAGTCACCACCTCACCATGACAAAATTACAGTTTTTGGTGTTTTACGGCCATAAAACTAGAATTCCACCTGATTCCATAGTCACCGCCCCGCCATGACTAAATTACATGTTCTGGCATCTTACGTCAATTAAACTGGAATTAAGCCTGATTGCAATATTTTCGTGTGCTAGCCCACACCTTCCGTCGTGGGACGGAGCCGGACCCGAATCGCCTAATATTTGCCCGGGACATCAAATACGACCGAGGGAACCATAATCACCGCCCTGCCATGACCAAATTAAATTTTTTGGTGTTTTATGACAATTAAACTGGAATTCCACCCGATTGAAATATTTTCATGTGCTAGCCCACGCCTTCCTCCGTGGGACGCACCCAGACCCGAATCGGCTAATATTTATTCGGGAAATCAAATACGACCTAAGGAACCATAGTTACCGCCCCGCAATGACAAAATTACATTTTTTGGTGTTTTACGGCCATAAGACTAGAATTTCACCCCGCCATGACCAAATTACATTTTTTTGTGTTTACGGAAATTAAAGTGGAATTCCGCCCCACCATGAAAAAATTATATTTTTTTCTTTTTAACTTCAATTAAATAGGAATTCCGCCCGATTGCAATATTTTCATGTGATATAGCCCACGCCTTGTGTCGTGGGACAGAGCCGGACCTAAGGAACCATAGTCACCGCCCAACCATGAACAAAATTACATTTTTTGGCATTTTACGGCAATTGAACTGGAATTCTGCCCGATTGCAATATTTTCTTGTGTTATAGCCCACACCTTTTGCCGTGGGACGGACCCGGACCCGGACCCGGATCGCCTATTTTTTTCCGGGACATCAAATACGACTAGGGGAACAGTATTACCCGCCCCGACATGACCAAATAACATTCTTTTGGAATTTTACGGCCATAAATTTGGAATTCCGCCCGATTCTATATATTTTGGTGTGATATAGTCCACGCCTTCCGCCGTGGGTCGGAGCTGTGCTCGGATCGCCTAATATTTGTCCGGGATATCAAATACCACTGTGGAACCATAGTTACCGCCCCGCCTGACCAAATTAAATTTTTTGGTGTTTCACTTACATTAAACCAGAATTCCGCCCGATTAAAAAAACATAATTTGGTCATGGTGAGGACAATCCGCTCGATTAAAAAAATTTCATGTTCTATAGCCCACGCCTTTCGCCGTGGGACAGAGCCGGACCCAGATCGCCTAATATTTTTCCGGGACATAAAACACGATCTAAGGAACCATATTCACCGTCCCGCCATGAAAAAAATTTATTTTTTTATGTTGAACTTCAATTAAACCGGAATCCTGCCCGATTGCAAGATTTCGTGTGCTATAGCTCATGCCTAGCGTCGTTTGACAGAGCCGATCCCGGATTGCCTAATATTTGTTCGGGACACTAAATACGCCTAAGGAACCATAGTCACTGCCCCACTATGACCAAATTACATTTTTAGGCATTTTGCGGCCATAAAACTGAATTCCGCCCGATTCCAATATTTTCGTGTGTTATGGCCCACGCCTTCCGCCGTGAGATGGACCCGCCCCCGCAACCGGACCGCCTAATTTTTTTCCGGGACATTAAATAAAACCTAAGTAATCGTACTCTCCGCCCCTCCATGACCAGATTACAAATTTTGTAATTTTACGGCAATTAAACTTGAATTCCGCCTGGTTGCAATATTTTTGTATGTTATTGCCCACGCCTTACGCCGTGAGACGGAGTCGGACCTGGATCGCCTAATATTTTTTCGGGACATCAAATTTGACCTAAATAACCATAGTCACCACACCACTATGACCAAATTACATATTTTGGCATTTTACGGCAATTAAACTTGAATTCCGCCTGATTGCAATATTTTCGTGTGTTATAGACCACGCCTTACGCCGTGAGACGGAGTCGGACCTGGATCGCCTAATATTTTTTCGGGACATCAAATTTGACCTAAATAACCATAGTCACCACACCACTATGACCAAATTACATATTTTGGCATTTTACGGCAATTAAACTTGAATTCCGCCTGATTGCAATATTTTCGTGTGTTATAGACCACGCCTTACGCCGTGAGACGGAACCGAACCCGGATCTCCTAATATTTGTCCAGGACATTAAATAAAAACTAAGTAACCATAGTCACCGCCCCTCCATGACCAAATAACATTTTTGGGATTTTATGGTAATTAAACTAGAATTCCGCCCGATTGCAATATTTTCGTGTGCTATAGCCCACCCCTTCCGCCGTGGGACTGAGCCTGACTCAGATCTCCTAATATTTGTCCGGGAAATTAAATACAATTGAGGAACCATAGTCATCTCCCCTCCATGACCAAATTACTTTTTTGGTATTTTACGACAACAAAACTAGTATTCCGCTCTATTGCAATATTTTCGTATGCTATAGGGAACGCCTTCCGCCGGGGGATGGAGCCGGACCCGAATCGCCAAATACTTGTGTGGAAAATCAAATACGACCTAAGGAACCATAGTTACCGCCCCGCCATGACAAAAATACAAATTTTGGTGTTTTACGGCCATAAAACTAGAATTCCACCTGATTCCAATATTTTCGTGTGCTATAGCCGACGCCTTCCGCCGTGAGACAGAGCCGGACCCATATCATCTAATATTTGTTCGGGAAATCAAATAGGACCTAAGGAACCATAGTCACCGCCCCGCCATGACTAAATTACATGTTTTGGCATTTTACGGCAATTAAACTTGAATTAAGCCTGATTGCAATATTTTCGTGTGCTATAGCCCACACCTTCCGTCGTGGGACGGAGCCGGACCCGAATCGCCTAATATTTGTCTGGGACATCAAATACGACCGGGGGAACCATAATCAATGCCCTTCCATAACCAAATTAAATTTTTTGGTGTTTTACGACAATTAAAATGGAATTCCGCCCCGCCATGACTTGATTACAGTTTTTGGTGTTTTACGACAATTAAACTAGAATTCCGCCCGATTGAAATATTTTCATATGCTATAGCCCACGCCTTCCGCCGTGGGACGGACCCGGACCCGGATCGCCTAATATTTATCCAGGACATCAAATACGACCTAAGGACCCATGGTCACCGCCCCGCAATGAACAAATTACATTTTTTGTTGTTTTACGGCCATAAGACTAGAATTTCGCCCCCTCCATGACAAAATTACATTTTTTGGTGTTTACGACAATTAAAGTGGAATTCTGCCCCGCCATGACAAAATTACTTTTTTTGCTTTTTAACTTCAAATAAACAGGAATTCCGCCTAATTGCAATATTTTCGTGTGATATAGCCCATGCCTTGCGCCGTGGGACAGAGCCGGACCCGGATTGCCTAATAATTGTCCGAGACATCAAATACGACCTAAGGAACCATAGTCACAGCCCAGCCATGAACAAAATTACATTTTTTTGGCATTTTACGGCAATTGAACTGGAATTTTGTCCGATTGCAATATTTTCTTGTGTTATAGCCCACACCTTCTGCCATGGGACGGAGCCGGACCCGGATCGCCTATTTCTGTCCGGGACATCGAATATGACTAGGGGAACAAGAGTACCCACCCCTCCATGACCAAATAACATTTTTTTGGAATTTTACGGCCATAAATTTGGAATTCCGCCCGATTTCATGTATTTTGGTGTGTTATAGTCCACGCCGTCCGCCGTGGGACGGAGCTGTGCTCGGATCGCCTAATATTTGTCCGGGACATCAAATACCACTGTGGAACCATAGCTACCGCCCCCCTGACCAAATTAAATTTGTTGGTGTTTTACTTACATTAAACCGGAATTCCGCCCGATTGCAATATTTTCGTGTGCTATAGACCACGCCTTTTGCCGTGGGACGGAGCCAGAGCCGGATCGCCTAATATTTGTCTAGGAAATCAAATACGACCTAAGGAACCATAGGCACCACCCCTGCATGACCAAATTACATTTTTTGGTGTTTTATGGCCATAAAACTGGAAATCCGCTCGATTCAAAAAATTTCATGTGCTATAGCCCACCCCTTCCGCTGTGGGACAGAGCCGGACCCAGATCGCCTAATATTTGTCCGGGACATAAAATACGACCTAAAGAACCATATTCACCGCCCCGCCATGACAAAATTTTATTTTTTTGTGTTTAACTTTAATTAAACCGGAATCCCGCCCGATTGCAAGATTTCGTGTGCTATAGCTCACGCCTAGCGTCGTTTGACAGAGCTGAACCCGGATCGCCTAATATTTGTCTGGGACATTAAATATGACCTAAGGAACCATAGTCACTGCCCCTCTATGACCAAATTATATTTTTAGGCATTTTGCGGCAATAAAACTGAATTCCGCCCGATTCCAATATTTTCGTGTGTTATGGCCCACGCCTTCCGCCGTGAGATGGACCCGCACCATCACCCGGATCGCCTAACATTTTTTCGGGATATTAAATAAAACCTAAGTAATCATACTCTCCGACCTTCCATGACCAAATTACATTTTTGTAATTTTACGGTAATTAAACTTGAATTCCGCCCGATTGCAATATTTATGTGTGTTATTGCCCACGCCTTCCGCCGTATGACGGAGCCAGACCTGGATCGCCTAATATTTTTCCGAGACATCAAATTTTACCTAAAGAACCATAGTCACCACACCACCATGACCAACTTACATATTTTGGCATTTTACGGCAATTAAACTTGAATTCCGCCTGATTGCAATATTTTCGCGTATTATAGACCACGCCTTACGCCGTGAGACGGAGCCGGACCCGGATCTCCTAATATTTGTCCGGGACATAAAATACGACCTAAAGAACCATATTCACCGCCCCGCCATGACAAAATTTTATTTTTTTGAGTTGAACTTTAATTAAACCGGAATCCCGCCCGATTGCAAGATTTCGTGTGCTATAGCTCACGCCTAGCGTCGTTTGACAGAGCCGAACCCGGATCGCCTAATATTTGTCCGGGACATTAAATATGACCTAAGGAACCATAGTCACTGCCCCTCTATGACCAAATTATATTTTTAGGCATTTTGCGGCCATAAAACTTAATTCCGCCCGATTCCAATATTTTCGTGTGTTATGGCCCACGCCTTCTGCCGTGAGATGGACCCGCACCCGCACCCGGATCGTTTAACATTTTTTCGGGAAATTAAATAAAACCTAAGTAATCGTACTCTCCGACCCTCCATGACCAAATTACATTTTTGTAATTTTACGGTAATTAAACTTGAACTCCGCCCGATTGCAATATTTATGTGTGTTATTGCCCACGCCTTCCGCCGTGAGACGGAGCCGGACCTGGATCGCCTAATATTTTTCCGAGACAACAAATTTGACCTAAAGAACCATAGTCACCACACCACCATGACCAAATTACATATTTTGGCATTTTACGGCAATTAAACTTGAATTCCGCCTGATTGCAATATTTTCGCGTGTTATAGACCACGCCTTACGCCGTGAGACGGACCCAGACCCGGATCTCCTAATATTTGTCCAGGACATTAAATACAACCTAAGGAAACATAGTTACCTCCCCTCCATGACAAAATTACATTTCTGGGATTTTACGGTAATTAAACTGGAATTCCGCCCGATTGTAATATTTTCGTGTGCTATAGCCGACCCCTTCCGACGTGGGACTGAGCCTAACTCATATCTGCTAATATTTGTCCGGGAAATTAAATACAACTGAGGAACTATAGTCATCGCCCCTCCATGACCAAATTACATTTTTGGTGTTTTACGGCAATAAAACTAGTATTCCGCCCTATTGCAATATTTTCGTGTGCTATAGAGAACGCCTTCCGCCGTGGGATGGAGCCAAACCCGAATCGCCAAATATTTGTGTGGGAAATCAAATATGACCTAAGGAACCATAGTCACCACCTCGCCTTGACAAAATTACAATTTTTGGTGTTTTACGGCCATAAAACTAGAATTCCACCTGATTCCAATATTTTCGTGTGCTATAGCCAACCCCTTCCGCCGTGGGACAGAGCCGGACCCATATCGCCTAATATTTGTTCGGGAAATCAAATAGGACCTAAGGAACCATAGTCACCGCCCTGCCATCACAAAATTACATTATTTGGTGTTTTTCGGCAATTAAAATGTAATTCTGCCCCGCCATGACCAAATTACATTTTTTGGTGATTTTATGACAATTAAACTGGAATTACGCCCGATTCTAATATTTTCATGGGCTATAACCCATGCCTACCGCCGTGGGATGGAGCCGGACCCGGATCGCCTAATATTTATCCAAGACATCAAATACGACCTAAGGAACCATAGTCACCCCCCTCCATGACCAAATTATATTTTTTGGTGTTTTACGGCCATAAAACTAGAATTCCACCCGATTCCAATATTTTCTTGTGTTATAGCCCACGCTTTCCGCCGTGGGACGGAGCTGGACCGGGATTGCCTAATATTTGTCCGAAATATCAAATACGACCTAAGGAACAATAGTCACTGCCCCGCCATGACCAAATTAAATTTTTTGGCATTTTACAGCAATTGAACTAAAATTCAGCCTGATTGCAATATTTTCGTGATATGTAGCCCACGCCTTCCGCCGTGGGAAAGAGCCGGATCCGGATCGCCTAATATTGGTCTTAGATATTAAATACAACCTAAGGAACCATATTCACCGCCCCGCCATGACAAATTACATTTTTTGGTATTTTATGGCAATTAAACTAGAATTCTGCCCGCTTGCAATATTTTCGTGTGCTATAGCCCACACCTTCCGCCGTGGGACGGAGCCGGACCCGGATCGCCTAATATTTTTTCGGAATATCAAATACGACCGGGGGAAGCATAATCACCGCCCTGCCATGACAAAATTACATTATTTGGTGTTTTTCGACAATTAAACTGGAATTCCGCCCTGCCATGACCAAATTAAATATTTTCGTGTTTTACGACAATTAAACTGGAATTCCGCCTGATTCCAATATTATCGTGTGCTATAGCCCATTCCTTCCGCTGTGGGACGGTGCCGGACCTGGATCACATAATATATGTCCTGGACATTAAATATGGCCTAAGGAACAATAGTCACTGCCCAGCGATGAACAAATTACATTTTTTGGCATTTTAAGGCTATAAAACTGGAATTCCGCATGATTACAATAATTTCGTGTGCTATAGCCCACGCCTTCCGAAGTGGGACGGAGGCGGATCGCGTAATATTTGTGTGGTACATCAAATACGACCTAAGGAACCATAGTCACCGACTCGCCATGACCAAATTACATTTTTGGTGTTTCAGAACCATAAAACATGAATTCCGCCCCGCCATGATCAAATTACATTTTTTGGTGTTTACGGCAGTTAAATTTGAATTCCGCCTGATTCGAGTATTTTCGTGTGCTATAGCCCACGCCTTCCGCCGTGGGACGGGGTCGAACCCGGATCGCTTAATATTTGTCTGAGACATCAAATACGACTGGGGGAACCATCATCACTGCCCCGCCATGACCAAATTACATTTTTTGGTGTTTTATGGCAATTAAACTTGAATTCCGCCCGATTCCAATATTTTCATCTACTATAGCCCACGCCATCTGCCGTGGGATGGAGCTGGACCCGGATCGCCTAATATTTGTCAAGAACATCAAATACGACCTAAGGAACCAAAGTCACCGCCCCGCCATGACTAAATTACATGTTCTGGCATTTTACGGCAATTAAACTGGAATTAAGACTGATTGCAATATTTTCGTGTGCTATAGCCCACACCTTCCGTCGTGGGACGGACCCGGACCCGAATCGCCTAATATTTGTCTGGGACATCAAATACAACCGGGGGAACCATAATCACCACCTCGCCATGACCAAATTACATTTTTTGGTGTTTTACGACAATTAAACTAGAATTCCGCCCCGCCATGACTAGATTACAATTTTTGGTGTTGTACGACAATTAAACTAGAATTTCGCTCGATTGAAATATTTTCATGTGCTATAGCCCACGCCTTCCGCCTGGGACAGACCCGGACCCCGATCGCCTAATATTTATCCGGGACATCAAATACGACCTAAGGACCCATGGTCACCGCCCTGCAATGAACAAATTACATTTTTGGTGTTTTACGGCCATAAGACTAGAATTTCGCCCCTCCATGACCAAATTACATTTTTGGTGTTTACGACAATTAAAGTGGAATTCTACCCCCCCCCCCCCCNACGCCTTGCGCCGTGGGACAGAGCCGGACCCGGATTGCCTAATAATTTTCTGGGACATCAAATACGACCTAAGGAACCATAGTCACCGCCCAGACATGAACAAAATTACATTTTTTGGTATTTTACGGCAATTGAACTGGAATTCTGCCCGATTGCAATATTTTCTTGTGTTATATCCCACACCTTCTGCCGTGGGACGGAGCCGGAGCTGGACCCGGACCCCGATCGCCTGTTTTGTCCAGGACATCAAATACGACTAGGAAAATAACAGTCCTCGCCCCGCCATGACCAAATAATATTTTTTTTGAATTTTACGGGCATAAATTTTGAATTCCGCCTGATTCCATATATTTTGGTGTGTTATAGTCCACGCCTTCCGCTGTGGGATGGAGCTATGCTCGAATCGCCTAATATTTGTCCGGGACATCAAATACCTCTGTGGAACCATAGTTACCGCCCCGCCTGATCAAATTAAATTTTTTGGTGTTTTACTTACACTAAACTGGAATTTCGCCCGATTGTAATATTTTCGTGTGCTATAGCCCACGCCTTTTGCCGTGAGACGGAGCCAGAGCCGGATCGCCTAATATTTGTCTAGGAAATCAAATACGACCTAACGAACCATAGTCACCGCCCCTCCATGACCAAATTACATTTTTTGGTGTTTTATGGCCATAAAACTGGAAATCCGCTCGATTCAAAAGATTTCATGTGCTATAGCCCACGCCTTCCGCCGTGGGACAGAGCCAGACTCAGATCGCCTAATATTTGTTCGGGACATAAAATACTACATAAGGAACCATATTCATCGCCCCGCCATGACAATATTTTATTTTTTTGTGTTGAACTTCAATTAAACTGGAATCCCGCCTGATTGCAAGATTTCGTGTGCTATAGCTCACGCCTTGCGTCGTTGGACAGAGCCGAACCCGGATCGCCTAATATTTGTCCGTGACATTAAATAAGACCTAAGGAACCATAGTCACTTCCCCTCTATGACCAAATTACATTTTTCGGCATTTTGCGGCCATAAAACTGACTTTCGCCCGATTCCAATATTTTCGTGTGTTATGGCCCACGCCTTCTGCCGTGAGATGGACCCGCAGCCGCACCAGGATCGCCTAATATTTTTCCGGGACATTAAATAAAACCTAAGTAACCGTACTCTCTGCCCCTCCATGAACAAATTACATTTTTTGTAATTTTAGGTTAATTAAACTTGAATTCGGCCTGATTGCAATATTTTTGTGTGTTATTTCCCATGCATTCCACTGTGAGACGGAGTCGGACCTCGATCGCCTAATATATATCCGAGACATCAAATGTGAAATAAAGAACCATAGTCACCACCCCACCATGACCAAATTACATATTTTTGCATTTTACGGCAATTAAACTTGAATTTCGCCTGATTGCAATATTTTCGCGTGTTATAGACCACGCCTTACGCCGTGAGACGGTGCCGGACCCGGATCTCTTAATATTTTTCCAGGACATTAAATACAACCTAAGGAACCATAATCACCGCCCCGCCATGACCAAATCACATTTCTAGGATTTTACAGTAATTAAACTGGAATTTCGCCCGATTGCAATATTTTCCTGTGCTATAGCCCACCCCTTCCGCCATGGGACTGAACCTGACTCAGATCGCCTAATATTTGTTAGGGAAATTAAATACAACTGAGGAACCATAGTCATCGCCCCTCCATGACCAAATTACATGTTTGGTGTTTTACGTCAATAAAACTAGTATTCCGCTCTATTGCAATATTTTCGTCTGCTATAGAAAACGCCTTCCGCCGTGGGATGGAGCCGGACCCGGATCGCCAAATATTTGTGTGGGACTTCAAATACGACCTAAGGAACCATAGTCACCGCCCTGCCATGAAAAAATTACAATTTTTGGTGTTTTACCGCCATAAAACTGGAATTCCACCCGATTCCAATATTTTCGTGTGCTATAGCCCACGCCTTCCGGCATGGGATAGAGCCGGACCAAAATCGCCTAATATTTATTCGGGAAATAAAATAGGACCTAAGGAACCATAGTCACCACCCTTCCATCACAAAATTACATTATTTGGTGTTTACGGAAATTAAATTGGAATTCCGCCTGATTCGAGTATTTTCGTGTGCTATAGCCCACGCCTTCCGCCGTGGGACGGGGTCGAACTCGGATCGCCTAATATTTGTCCGAGACATCAAATATTACAGGGGGATCCATCATCACCGCCCCGCTATGACCAAATTACATTTTTTGGTGTTTTATGGCAATTAAACTTGAATTCGGCCCGATTCCAATATTTTCATCTGCTATATCCCAAGCCTTCTGCCGTGGGATGGATCCGGACCCGGATAGCCTAATATTTGTTAGGGACATCAAATACAACCTAAGGAACCATAGTCACCGCCCTGCCATGACTAAATTACATGTTCTGGCATTTTACGGCAATTAAACTCGAATTAAGCCTGATTGCAATAATTTCGTGTGCTATAGCCCACACCTTCCGTCATGGGACGGAGCCGGACCCGAATCGCCTAATATTTGTCCGGGACATCAAAATACGACCGGGGGAACCCTAATCACCGCCCTGCCATGACCAAATTACATTTTTTGGTGTTTTATGACAATTAAACTGGAATTCCACCCGATTGAAATATTTTCATGTGCTATAGCCCACGCCTTCCTCCGTGGGATGCACCCGGACCCGGATCACCTAATATTTATCTGGGACATCAAATACGACCTAAGGAACCATAGTCACCGCCCCGCAATGACAAAATTACATTTTTGGTGTTTTACGACCATAAGACTATAATTTCACCCCGCCATGACCAAATTACATTTTTTGGTCTTTACAGAAATTAAAGTGGAATTCCTCCCCACCATGACAAAATTATATTTTTTGCTTTTTAACTTCAATTAAATAGGAATTCCGCCCGATTGCAATTTTTTCATGTGATATAGCCCACGCCTTGCGCCCTGGGACAGAGCTGGACCCGGATTGCCTAATAATTGTCTGGGACATGAAATACGACCTAAGGAACCGTAGTCACCGCCCAACCATGAACAAAATTACATTTTTTGGAATTTTACGGCAATTGAACTGGAATTTTGCCCGATTGCAATATTTTCTTGTGTTATAGCCCACACCTTCTGCCGTGGGCGGAGCCGGACATGAACCCGGATCGCCTATTTTTGTCAGGGACATCAAATACGACTAGGGGAACAATAGTACCCGCCCCGACATGACCAAATAACATTATTTTGGAATTTTACGGCCATAAATTTGGAAATTCGCCCGATTCCATATATTTTGGTGTGTTATAGTCCACGCCTTCCGCCGTGGGAAGGAGCTGTGCTCGGATCGCCTAATATTTGTCCAGGATATCAAATACCACTGTGGAACCATAGTTACCGCCCCGCCTGACCAAATTAAATTTTTTGGTGTTTTACTTACATTAAACCAGAATTCCGCCCGATTGCAATATTTTCATGTCCTATAGCCCACGCCTTTTACCGTGGGACGGAGCCAGATCCGGATCGCCTAATATTTTTCTAGGAAATCAAATATGACCTAAGGAACCATAGTCACCGCCCCTCCATGACCAAATTATATTTTTTGGTATTTTATGGCCATAAAACTGGAAATCCGCTCGATTAAAAAAATTTCATATGCTATAGCCCACGCCTTCCGGCGTGGGACAGAAGCCGACCCAGATCGCCTAATATTTGTCCGGGACCTAAAACACGACCTAAGGAACCATATTCACCGCCCCGCCGTGGGACAGAGCCGATCCCGGATTGCCTAATATTTGTTCGGGACACTAAATACGCCTAAGGAACCATAGTCACTGCCCTTCTATGACCAAATTACATTTTTAGGCATTTTGCGGCCATAAAACTGAATTCCGCCCGATTCCAATATTTTGTGTGTTCTGGCCCACGCCTTCCGCCGTGAGATAGACCCGCCCCCGCACCCGGACCGCCTAATATTTTTCCGGGACATTAAATAAAACCTAAGTAATCGTACTCTCCGCCCCTCCATGATCAAATTACAATTTTTGTAATTTTACGGTAATTAAACTTGAATTCCGCCTGATTGCAATATCTTTGTGTGTTATTGCCCACGCCTTACGCCGTGAGACAGAGCCGGACCTGGATCGCCTAATATTTTTTCGGGTCATCAAATTTGACCTAAAGAACCATAGTCATGACACCACTATGACCAAATTACATATTTTGGCATTTTACGGCAATTAAACTTGAATTCCGCCTGATTGCAATATTTTCGCGTGTTATAGACCACGCCTTACGCCGTGAGACGGAGTTGGACCCGGATCTCCTAATATTTGTCCAGGACATTAAATACAACCTAAGGAACCATAGCCACTTCCCCTCCATGACCAAATAACATTTTTGGGATTTTACGGTAATTAAACGAGAATTCCGCCTGATTGCAATATTTTCGCGTGTTATAGACCACGCCTTACGCCGTGAGACGGAGTTGGACCCGGATCTCCTAATATTTGTCCAGGACATTAAATACAACCTAAGGAACCATAGCCACTTCCCCTCCATGACCAAATAACATTTTTGGGATTTTACGGTAATTAAACTAGAATTCCGCCTGATTGCAATATTTTCGTGTGCTATAGCCCACCCCTTCCGCCGTGGGACTGAGCCTGACTCAGATCTCCTAATATTTTTCCGGGAAATTAAATACAACTAAGGAACCATAGTCATCCCCCTCCATGACCAAATTACATTTTTGGTGTTTTACGACAATAAAACTAGTATTCCGCCCTATTGCAATATTTTCGTATGCTATAGAGAACGCCTTCCGCCGTGGGATGGAGCCGGACCCAAATCTCCAAATATTTGTGTGGGAAATCAAATACGACCTAAGGAACCATAGTCACCGTCCCGCCATGACAAAATTAAAATTTTGGTGTTTTACGGCCATAAAACTAGAATTCCACCCGATTCCAATATTTTCGTGTGCTATAGCCTACGCCTTCCGCCGTGGGACAGAGTCGGACCCAAATCGCCTAATATTTGTTCGGGAAATCAATAGGGCCTAAGGAACCATAGTCACCGCCCTGCCATCACAAAATTACATTATTTGGTGTTTTCGGCAATTAAACTAGAATTCCTCCCCGCCATGACCAAATTACATTTTTTGGTGATTTTATGTCAATTAAACTGGAAGTCCGCCCGATTCCAATATTTTTTGTGGGCTATAAACCACGCCTACCGTCGTGGGATGGACCCGGACCCGGATTGCCAAATATTTATCCGAGACATCAAATACGACTTAAGGAACCATAGTCACCCCCCTCCATGACCAAATTACATTTTTTGGTGTTTTACGGCCATAAAACTGGAATTCCACCCAATTCCAATATTTTCTTGTGTTATATTCCACGCTTTTCGCCGTGGGACGGAGCTGGACCGTGATTGCCTAATATTTGTCCGGGACATCAAATACGACCTAAGGAACCATAGTCACCACCCCGCCATGACCAAATTAAATTTTTTGGCATTTCACAACAATTAAACTAAAATTCAGCCTGATTGCAATATTTTCGTGATATATAGCCCACGCATTCCGTCGTGGGACAGAGCCGGACCCGGATCGCCTAATATTTGTCTTAGACATTAAATACAACCTAAGGAACCATATTCACCTCCCCGCCATGACAAATTACAATTTTGGTGTTTTATGGCAATTAAACTTTAATTCCGTCCGACTGCATTATTTTCGTGTGCTATAGCCCACACTTTCCGCCGTGGGACGGAGCCGGACCCGGACCCGGATCGCCTAATATTTGTCCGGAAGATCAAATACGACCGGGGGGAAGCATAATCACCGCCCTGCCATGACAAAATCACATTATTTGGTGTTTTTCGAATATTAAACTGGAATTTCGCCCCGCCATGACCAAATTAAATGTTTTGGTTTTTTACGACAATTAAACTGGAATTCCGCCCGATTCCAATATTTTCGTGTGCTATAGCCCATGCCTTCCGCCGTGGGACGGTGCCGGACCTGGATCACATAATATTTGTCCAGGACATTACATATGGCCTAAGGAACCATAGTCACTGCCCCGCGATGAACAAATTACAATTTTTGGCATTTTACGGCTATAAAACTGGAATTCCGCATGATTACAATATTTTCGTGTGCTATAGCCCATGTCTTCCGCCGTGGGACGGAGGCGGATCGCCTAATATTTGTGTGGGACATCAAATACGACCTAAGGAACCATAGTCACCGCCCCGCCATGACCAAATTATATTTTTGGTGTTTCACGACCATAAAACATGAATTCCGCCCCGCCATGATCAAATTACATTTTTTGGTGTTTACGGCAGTTAAATTTGAATTCCGCCTGATTCGAGTATTTTCGTGTGCTATAGCCCACGCCTTCCGCCGTGGGACGAGGTCAAACCTGGATCGCCTAATATTTGTCTGAGACATCAAATACGATTGGGGGAACCATCATCACCGCCCCGCCATGACCAAATTACAATTTTTGGTGTTTTATGGCAATAAAACTTGAATTCCGCCCGATTCCAATATTTTCATCTGCTATAGCCCACGCCTTCTGCCGTGGGACGGGGTCGAACCTGGATCGCCTAATATTTGTCTGAGACATCAAATACGACTGGGGGAACCATCATCACCACCTCGCCATGACCAAATTACATTTTTTGGTGTTTTACGACAATTAAACTGGAATTCCGCCCCGCCATGACTAGATTACAATTTTTGGTGTTTTACGACAATTAAACTAGAATTCCGCCCGATTGAAATATTTTCATGTGCTATAGCCCATGCCTTCCGCCGTGGGACGGACCCGGACCCGAATCGCCTAATATTTATCCGGGACATCAAATACGACCTAAGGAACCATAGTCACCGCCCTGCAATGACCAAATTACATTTTTGGTGTTTTACGGCCATAAGACTAGAATTTCGCCTCGCCATGACCAAATGACATTTTTTGGTGTTTACGGCAATTAAAGTGGAATTCTGCCCCGCCATGACAAAATTACATTTTTTGCGGTTTAACTTCAATTAAACAGGAATTTCGCCCGATTGCAATATTTTCGTGTAATATAGCCCATGCCTTGCGCCGTGGGAGAGAGCCAGACCCGAATTGCCTAATAATTGTCCGGGACATCAAATACGACCTAAGGAACCATAGTCACCGCCCAGCCATGACCAAAATTACATTTTTTGGCATTTTACGGCAATTGAACTGGAATTCTGCCCGATTGCAATATTTTCTTGTGTTATAGCCCACACCTTCTGCCATGGGACGGAGTCGAACCTGGATCGCCTAATATTTGTCCAAGACATCAAATACGACCGAGGGAACTATCATCACCGCCCCGCCATGACCAAATATCATATTTTGGTGTTTTATGGCAATTAAACTTGAATTCCGCCCGATTCCAATATTTTAATTTGCTATAGCCCACGCCTTCTACTGTGGGATGGAGCCGGACCCGGATCACCTAATATTTGTCAGGGACATCAAATACGACCTAGGGAACCATAGTCACCGCTCCGCCTTGACCAAATTACATTTTCTGGCATTTTACGGCAATTAAACTGGAATTAAGCCTGATTGCAATATTTTCGTGTGCTATAGCCCACACCTTCCGCCGTGGGACGGAGCCGGACTCGGATCACCTAATATTTGTCCGAGAAATCAAGTACGACCTAAGGAACCATAGTCACCACCCCTCCATGACAAAATTACAAGTTTTGGTGTTTTACGACAATTAAACTGGAATTCTGCCAGATTGCAATATTTTTGTGTGCTATAGCCCACGCCTTCCGCCGTGGGATGGATCTGCACCCAGATTGCCTAATATTTGTTTGGGATATCAAATACGATAGAAGGATCCATAACCACAGCCCTGCCATGACAAAACTACATTTTTTGGTGTTTTACGGCAATTAACTTGGAATTCCACCCGATTCCAATATTTTCGTGTGCTATAACCCACGCCTTCCGCTGTGGGATGAAGCCGGATCAGGGTTGCCTAATATTTGTCTGGGACATCAAATACGACCTAAGGAACCATAGTCACTGCCCCGGGATGAACAAATCACATTTTTTGGCATTTTACGGCCCTTAAACTGGAATTCCGCATGATTACAATATTTTCGTGTGCTATAGCCCACGCCTTCCGCCGTGGGATGGAGCTGGATCACCTAATATGTGCGGGACATCAAATACGACCTAAAAAACCATAGTTACCACCCCGCCATGACCAAATTACATTTTTTGGCGCTTTATAGCCATAAAACATGAATTCCGCCATGCCATGGTCAAATTACATTTTTTGGTGTTTATGGCAATTAAACTGGAATTCTGCCCGCTTCGAGTATATTTGTGTGCTATAGACCACGCCTTCCACTGTGGGATGGAGCCGGATGCGGATCGCCTAATATTTGACATCAAATACGACCTAAGGAACCATAGTCACCGCCCCGCGATGAACAAATTACATTTTTTGGCATTTTACGGCCATAAAACTGGAATTCCGCATGATTACAATATTTTCGTGTGCTATAGCCACGCCTTCCGCCGTGGGACGGGGCCGATCGCCAAATATTTGTCTGAGACATCAAATACGACCTATGGAACCATAGTCACTGCCCCGCCATGAGTAAATTGCATTTTTTGGTGTTTTACGGCCATAAAAAATGAATTCCGCCCTGCCATGGTCAAATTACATTTTTTGGTGTTTACAGCCATTAAATTGGAATTCCGCCCGATTCGAGTATTTTCCTGTGCTACAGCCCACGCCTTCCGTCGTGGGACGGAGCCGAACCCGGATCGCCTAATATTTGTCTGAGACATCAAATACAACCGGGGGAACCATCGTCACCGCCCCACCATGACCAAATTACATTTTTTGGTGTTTTATGGCAATTAAACTTAAGTTCTGCCTGATTACATGTTTCATCTGTTGTAGCCCACCCCTACCGCCGTGGGATGGAGCAAGACGTGGATCATCTAAGATTTTCCCGGGACATCAAATACGACCTAAGGAACCATAGTCACCGCCCTGCCATGAGCAGATTATATTTTTGGTGTTTTACGGCAATTAAACTGGAATTCCGCATGATTACAATATTTTTGTGTGCTATAGCCCACGCTTTCCGCTTTAGGACGGACCCGGATAACCTAATATTTGTTCGGGATATCAAATATGACCTAAGAAACCATAGTCACCGCCCTGCCATGACAAAATTACATTATTTGGTGTTTTTCGGCAATTAAACTGGAATTCCGCCTTGCCATGACCAAATTACATTTTTTTGGCTATTTACGGCCATAAAATAGGAATTACGCTTGATTCCAATATTTTTGTATGCTATAACCCACGCCTTCCGCCGTGGGATGGAGCCAGACCCGGATCGCATAATCTTTGTCCGGGACATCAAATACGACCTAAGGAAGAATAGTCACCGTCCTGTCATGAGCAAATTGCATTTTTGGTGTTTTACGGCAACTAAACTGGAATTCCTTCTTGCAATATTTTCGTGTCCTATAGCCCACTCCTTCTGTCGTGGGACGGAGCCAGACCCGGATCGCCTAATATTTGTCCGGGACATCAAATACGACCTAAGGAACCATAGTCTCCGCCCCGCCGTGACCAAATTACATTTTTTGGCATTTTACGACAATTAAACTGGAATTCTGCCCGATTGCAATATTTTCGTGTGCCATAGCCTACACCTTCCGCTGTGGGACGGAGGCGGACCCGGATCGCCTAATATTTGTCCGAGAAATCAAATACAACCTAAGGAACCATAGTCAGCGCCCCGCCATGACTAAATTACAAGTTTTGGTGTTTTACGGCACCTAAACTGGAATTCCACCCGATCGTAATATTTTCTTGTGCTATAGCCCACATCTTCCGCCGTGGGAGGGAGCCGGACCTAGATCTCATAATATGTCGAGGGCATCAAATACGACCGGAGGATCTACAATCACAGCCCAGCCATGACAAAATTACATTTTCTGGGTTTTTACGACAATAAAACTGAAATTTCGCCTGATTCCAATATTTTCGTGTGCTATAGCCCACACCTTCTGCCGTGGGACGGAGCTGGATGCGGATTGCCTAATATTTGTCTGGGAAATCAAATACGGCCTAAGGAACCATAGTCACCGCCCTGCGATGAACAAATTACATTTTTTTGGCATTTCACGGTCATAAAATTAGAATTCCGCATTATTACAATATTTTCGTGTGCTATAGCCCACTCCTTCCGCCGTGGGACGCAGACGGATCGCCTATTTGTGCGGGACATCAAATACGACCCAAGGAACCATAGTCACCACCCCGCCATAACCAAATTACATTTTTTGGTGTTTTACGGCCATAACACATGAATTCCGCCCCGCCATGATCAAATAACATATTTTTGGTGTTTACGACAATTAAACTGGAATTCCGCCTGATTTGAGTATTTTCGTGTGTTATAGCCCACGCCTTCTGCCATGGGATGGAGCCGAACCCCGATCGCCTAATATTTGTCTGAGACATCAAATACGACTCGGGGAACCATCGTCACCGCCCGCCATGACCAAATTATATTTTTGGTGTTTTATGGCAACTAAACTTAAATTCTGCCCGATTACAATATTTTCATCTACTTTAGCCCACGCCTTCTGCCGTGGGACGGACCCGGACCTGGATCGCCTAATATTTTTCCGGGACATCAAATACAACCTAAGGAACCATAGTCACCGCCCCGCCATGACCAAATTACATTTTTGATGTTTTACGGCCATAAAACTGGAGTTCTGCCCCCCCCCCCCCCCCCCCATGACCAAATTACATTTTTTGATGTTTACGGAAATTAAAGTGGAATTCCGCCCTGCCATGACCAAATTACATTTTTTGGTGTTTAACTTAAATTAAACATGAATTCTGCCTGATTGTAATATTTTCGAGTGCTATAGCCCACGCCTTGCGTCATGGGATAGAGCCGGACCCAGATTGCCTAATTTTTGTCCGGGACATAAAATACGCCCTAAGGAACCATAGTCACCATCCCGCCATGACCAAATTACATTTTTTGGCATTTTACAACAATTGAACGGGAATTTTGCCTGATTACAATATTTTCGTGTGTTATAGCCCATACCTTCCGCCGCGGGATGGAGCCGGACCCCAATCTACTAATATTTGTCCGGGACATCACATACGACAAGAAGAACCATAGTATCTGCCCCGCCATGACCAAATAACATTTTTTCGCATTTTACGGCCATAAAACTAGAATTTCGCCCGATTCCAATATTTTCGTGTGTTATAGCCCACGCCTTCTGCCGTGGGATAGAGTTGTGCCCGGATCACCTAATATTAGTCAGGGATATCAAATACGACCTACGAAACCATAGTAACCGCCCCTCCATGGACATATTATATTTTTTTGGTGTTTTACGACCATCAAACTGGAATTTGGCCCAATTCCAATATTTTTGTGTGCTATATCCCACGCCTTCTGCCATGGGACGAAGCTGGACTCCGATCGCCTAATATATGTCCGGGACATCAAATATGACCTAAGGAACCATTTTCACCACCCCTCCATGATCAAATTACATTATGTGGCATATTATGGCAATTAAACTAAAATTTTGCATGTTTGCAATATTTTCGTGTGCTATAGCCCACGTCTTCCGTCGTGGGACAGAGCCGGACATGGATCGCCTAAAATTTTTCCACGATATCAAATATGATCTAACGAACAATAGTCACCGCCCCGCCATGACCATATTACATTTTTGGCATTTTACGGTAGTTAAACTGAAAATAAGCCCGATTGCAATATTTTTGTGTGCTATAGCCCACGCCTTCCGCCGTGGGACGGAGACAGATCACCTAATATTTGTGCGGGACATCAGATACGGCCTAAGGAACCATAGTCACCGCCCCGCCATTACCAAATTACATTTTTTGGGTTTTTACGGCCATAAAACATGAATTCCGCCCCGCCATGGTCAAATTACATTTTTTGGTGTTTACGGTAATTAAACTGGAACTCCGCCCGATTCGAGTATTTCCCTGTGCTATAGCCCACGCCTTGTGCCATGGGATGGATTCGAACCCGAATCGCCTAATATTTATCCGGGATATCAAATACGACCTAAGGAACCATAGGCACCGCCTTACCATGAGCAGATTATATTTTTTGTATTTTACGGCAATTAAACTTGAATTCCACGTGATTACAATATTTTCGTGTGCTATAGCCCACGCCTTCCGCCGTGGGACAGACCCGGATAGCCTAATATTTGTTCGGGATATCAAATATGACCTAAGGAACCATAGTCACCGCCCTGCCATGACAAAATTACATTATTTGGTGTTTTTCGGCAACTAAACTGGAATTCCGCCCCGCCATGACCAAAATATATTTTTTGGCATTTTACGGCAATAAAACTGGAATTACGCTTGATTCCAATATTTTTGTATGCTATAGCCCACGCCTTCCACCGTGGGATGGAGCCGGACCCGGATCGCATAATCTTTGTCCGGGACATCAGATACGACCTAAGGAACCATAGTCACCGCCCTGCCATGAGCAAATTACATTTTTGGTGTTTTACGACAACTAAACTGGAATTCCGCCTTGCAATATTTTTATGTGCTATAGCCCACGCCTTCTATCATGGGACGGAGCCGAACCCGGATCGCCTAATATTTGTCCGAGACATCAAATACGACCTGGGGAACCATCGTCACTGCCCGCCATGACCAAATTACATTTTTTTGGTGTTTTATGGCAATTAAACTTAAATTCTGCCCGATTCCAATATTTTCATCTACTTTAGCCCACGCCTTTTGCCGTGGGACAGACCCGGACCCAGATCGCCTAATGGGACATCAAATATGACCTAAGGAACCATAGTCACTGCCCCGCCATGACCAAATTATATTTTTTGGTGTTTTACGGCCATAAAACTGGAATTTCGCCTGATTGCAATATTTTCGTGTGCTATAGCCCACACCTTGCGTCGTGGGATAGAGCCGGACCCAGATTGCCTAATTTTTGTCCGGGACATCAAATACGACCTACGGAACCATAGTCACCATCCTGCCATGACCAAATTACATTTTTTAGCATTTTACAGCAATTGAACGGGAATTTCGCCCGATTACAATATTTTCGTGTGTTATTTCCCAGACCTTACACTGTGGGACGGAGTCGGACCCCAATCGCCTAATATTTGTCCGGGACATCACATACGATAAGAAAAACCACAGTCCCCACCCTGCCTTGACCAAATAACAGTTCTTTGCATTTTATGGCCATAAAAGTAGAATTCCGCCCAATTCTAATTTTTTCGTGTGTTATAGCCCACGCCTTCCGCCGTGGGATGGATTTTTGCTCGGATCGCCTAATATTAGTCAGGGATACAAAAATACGACCTACGGAACCATAGTCACCGGCCCTCCATGACCATATTACATTTTTTGGTGTTTTTAGCCATCAAACTGCAATTCCGCCCAATTGCAATATTTTCGTGTGCTATAGCCATGCCTTCCGCCGTGGGATGAAGCTGGACTCTGATCGCCTAATATATGTCCGACACATAAAATATGACCTAAGGAACCATTTTCACCACCCTCCATGATCAAATTACATTATTTGGTATATGGTAATTAAACTGGAATTTTGCTTGTTTGTAATATTTTCGTGTGCTATAGCCCACGTCTTCCGCCGTGGGACAGAGCCGGACCTGGATCACCTAATTTTTGTCCACGGTATCAAATACGACCTAAAGAACCATAGTCACCACCCCTCCATGACCATATTACATTTTTTGACATTTTACGGCAGTTAAACTGAAAATAAGCCCGATTGCAATATTTTCGTGTGCTATAGCCCACGCCTTCCGCGTGGGACGGAGACGGATCGCCTAATATTTGTGCGGGACATCAGATACGACCTAAGGAACCATAGTCACCGCCCCGCCATTACCAAATTACATTTTTTGGTGTTTTACGGCCAAAAAATATGAATTATGCCCCGCCATGGTCAAATAACATTTTTTGGTGTTTACGGCAATTAAACTAGAATTCCGCCCGATTCGAGTATTTTCTTGAGCTATAGCCCACACCTTCCGCCATGGGATGGAGCCCAACCCGGATCGCCAAATATTTGTCCGAGACATCAAATACGACCTGGGGAACTAACGTCAGCGCCCCGCCATGACCAAATTACACTTTTTGGTGTTTTATAGCAATTAAACTTTAATTCTGCCTGATTCCAATATTTTCATCTGCTATAGCCCACGCCTTCCGCCATGGGACAGACCTAGATCGCCTAATATTTGTCTGGGATATCAAATACCAACTAAGGAACCATAATCACCGCCCCGCCATGACCACATTACATTTTTTGGTGTTTTACGGCCATAAAACTGGAATTTGGCCCCGCCATGACCAAATTACATTTTTTGGTGTTTTACGACAATAAAACTAGAATTCTGCCCCGACATGATCAAATCACATTTTTGGTGTTTTACGACAATTAAACTGGAATTCCACCCGATTGCAATATTTTCTTATGCTATAGCCCACACCTTCTGCCGTGCAATGGAGCTGGACCCCGATCGCCTAATATATGTCCGGGACATCAAATATGACCTAAGGAACCATTATCACCGCCCCGCCATGACCAAATTACATTTTATGGCAATTAAACTGGAATTTCGCCTGTTTACAATATTTTCGTGTGCTATAGCCCACGTCTTCCGCCGTGGGACGGAGCCGGACCCGGATCTGGACCCGGACCCGAATCCCCTAATATTTGTCCAGGATATCAAATACGATTTAAGGAATCATAGTCACCACCCCGCCATGACCATATTACCTTTTTTGGCATTTTACGGCAATTAAACTGAAAGTAAGCCCGATTGCAATATTTTCGTGTGCTATAGCCCATGCCTTCGCCGTGAAACGGAGCTGGACCCGGATCGTCTAATATTTGTCCGGGACATCAAATATGACCTAAGGAACCATAGTCACTGCCTCGCCATGACCAAATTACATTCATTGGTGTTTTACGACCATAAAACTGGAATTCCGCCCCGCCATGACTAAATTACATTTTCTGGTGGTAAACTTCAATTAAACAGGAATTTCGCCGTGAGTGCAATATTTTGTTGTGCTATAGCCCATGCCTTGAGCCGTGGGACAGAGCCGGACCCAGATCCCCTATTATTTGTCCGGGACATCAAATACGACCGGGGGAACCATTGTAACCGCCCCTTCATGATCAAATAACATTTTTGGTGTTTTGCGGCCATAAAACTGGAATTCCGCTCGATTCAAAAATTTTCGTGTGCTATAGGCCACTCCTTCCGCCGTGGGATGTAGATGGACCCGGATCGCCTAATATTTGTACCGGACATCAAATACGACGGGGGGAACCATATCCACTACCCCGTCATAACCAAATTACATTTTTTGGCATTATACGACAATTAAACTGGAACAAAGCCCGATTGCAATATTTTCGTGTGCTATAGCCCACGCCTTCCGCCATGAGACGGACCCGGACCCAGATCGCTTAATATTTTTCTATGACATTAAATAGAACCTAAGGAACCATAGTCAATGCCCCGCCAAGACCAAATTAAATTTTTGGTGTTTTATGGGAATTAAATTGGAATTCCGCCCGACTGCAATATTTTCATGTGTTATAGCCCACACCTTCCGTCGTGGGACGGAGCCGGACCCGGATCCCCTAATATTTGTCAGGGACATCAAATACGATCGGTGGAACCATAAGATCCGCCCCGCCATGACTAAATTACATTTTTTGGTGTTTTACGACAATTAAACTGGAATTCTGCCCCGCCATGACCAAATCACATATTTTGGTGTTTTATGACAATTAAACTGGAATTCCGACCGATTCGAGTATTTTCGTGTGCTATAGCCCACGCTTTCCGACGTGGGACGGAGCCGTACCTGGATCGCCTAATATTTTTTGGGGACATCAAATACGTCCGGGGGAACCATAGTCACAACCCCATCATGACAAAATACATTTTTTGGTGTTTTACGGCAATTATACTGGAATTCCGCCCTATTGCAATATTTTCATGTGCTATAGCCCACACCTTCCGCTGTGGGGCAGAGCCGGACCCGGATCGCCTAATATTTGTTCGGGACATCAAATACGACCTAAGGAACCATAGTCACCGCCCCGCCAAGACCAAATTACATTTTTTGGTGTTTTACACCCATAAAACTGGAATTCCACCCCGTCATGACCAAATTTCATTTTTGGTGTTTAACTTCAATTAAACAGGAATTCCGCCCGATTGCAATATTTTCGTGTGATATAGCCCACGCCTTGGCCGTGGGAAATAGTCGGACCTGAATCGCCTAATATTTGTCTGGGACATCAAATACCACCTAAGGAACCATAGTCACTGCTCTGCCATGACCAAATTACTTTTTTTGGTATTTTACGGCAATTGAGCTGGAATTCCGCCCGATTGCAATATTTTCGCGTGTTATAGCCCACGCCTTCAACCGTGGGACGGAGCCTGATCCGGATCGCCTAATATTTGTCCTTGAAACTAAATACGACCGGGGGAACCATAGTCACCGCCCCGCTATGACCAAATAACATTTTTTAGCATTTTACGGCCATAAAACTCGAATTCTGCCCGATTCCAATATTTTCGTGTATTATAGCCCACGCCTCTCGCTATGGGACGGAGCTCGACCCAGATCACCTAATATTTGTACGGGACATCAAATACCACTGGGGAACCATAGTAACTGCCCCACCATGACCAAATTACATTTTTTGGTGTTTTACTTATATTAAATCGGAATTCCGCCCGATTGCAATATCCCACGCCTTCTACTATGGGACAGAGCCAGATCGCCTAATATTTTCCTGGGACATCAAATACGACCTAAGGAACCATAGTTACCGCCCCGCCATGACCAAATTGCATTTTTTTGTGTTTTACGGCTATAAAACTGGAATTCCGCCCCCCATGACCAAATTACATTTTTTGGCATTTTACGGCAATTAAACTTTAATTTCGCCTGATTGCAATATTTTCGTGTGCTATAGCCCACGTTTTCCGCCGTAGGACGGAGCTGGACCCGGATCGCCTAATATTTGTCCGAGATATCAAATACGACCTAAGAAACCATAGTCACCACCCCGCCATGACCAAATTACATTTTTTGGAATCTTACGGCAATTAAACTCGAAGCAAGCCCGATTGTAATATTTTCGTATGTTATAGCCCACGTCTTCTGCCGTGAGAAGGAGCCGGACCCGGATCGCCTAATATTTGTCCAGGATATCAAATACGACCTAAGAAACCATAGTCACCACCCCACCATGACAAAATTACAGTTTTTGGTGTTTTACGACCATCAAACTGGAATTTCGCCCGATTCCAATATTTTCATGTGCTATAGCCCATGCCGCGCCGGGGGACGGAGCTGGACCCCGATCGCCTAATATATGTCCGGGACATCAAGTCTGACCTAAGGAACCATTATCACCGCCCCTCCATGACCAAATTACATTTTTTGGCATTTTATGGCAATTAAACTGGAATTTCTCCTGTTTGCAATATTTTCATGTGATATAGCCCACGTCTTCCGCCGTGGGACAGAGCCGGACCCGGATCGCCTAATAATTGTCTGGGATATCAAATAAGACTAAAGGAACCATATTCACCGCCCCACCATGGCCATATTACATTTTTGGCATTTTACGGTAATTAAACTGAAAGTAAGCCCGATTGCAATATTTTTGTGTGTTATAGCCCACGCCTTGCGTCGTGGTACAGTGCCGGACGCGGATCGCCTAATATTTTTCAGGGACATCAAATACGACTTCAGGAATAATAATCACCACCCCGCCATGACCAAATAACATTTTTGGTGTTTTACTGCCATAAAGCTAGAATTCCACTCGATTAAAAAGTTTTCGTGTGCTATAGCCCATGCCTTCCGCCATGGGACGGAGCCAGACCCGTATCATCTAATATTTATACGGGACATCAAATATGACCAGGGGAACCATAGTCACCGCCCCACCATGACCAAATTACATTTTTGGTATTTTACGGCAATTAAACGTGAATTCCACCTGATTGCGATATTTTCGTGTGCTATAGACCACGCCTTCTTCCGTGGGACGTAGCAGGACCTGGATCGCCTAATATTTGTCCAGGACATCAAATACAACCGGGGGAACCATAGTCACCTCCTCTCCATGACCAAATTACATTTTCTTTTGCATTTTACGGCCATAAAACTGGAATTCTGCCAGATACCAATATTTTATGTGTTATAGCCCATGCCTTCCTGCCGTGGGACGGAGGCAGAGCTAGAGTCGGATCACCTAATATTTTTGTGGGACATCAAATACGACCTAAGCAACCATAGTCACCTCCCCGTCATGACCAAACTACATCTTTTGGTGTTTTACGGCCATAAAACTGGTATTCGGCCCCCTCTCCCCCCCCCCCCCCCCCNCAATATTTTCGTGTGCTATAGCCCACGTCTTCTGCCGTAGGACTGTGCCGGACCGGGATCGCCTAATATTTGTGCGGGATATCAAATACTACCTAAGGAACCATAGTCACCACCCCGCCTGACCAAATTAAATTTTTTGGCATTTTGCGGTAATTAAACTGGATGTAAGCCCGATTGCAATATTTTCGTGTGCTATAGCCCACGTCTTTCGCCGTGAGACGGAGTCGGATTCAGATCGCCTAATATTTGTCCAGGACATCTAATACGACCTAAGGAACCATAGTCACCGCCCCTCCATGACCAAATTACACTTTTAGGTGTTTTACGGCCATAAAACTGGAATTCTGCTTGATTCAAAAAATTTCGTGTGCTATAGCGCACGCCTTTCGTCGTGGGACGGAGCCGGACCCGTATCGCCTAATATTTGTATGGGACATCAAATACGAGGGGGGGGAACCAGACACTTCCCTGCCATGACCAAATTACATTTTTGGTGTTTTACAGCAATTAACCGTGAATTCCGTCCGATTGCAATATTTTTGTGTGCTATAGCCCACACCTTCGGCCGTGGGACGGAGCCGGACCCGGACCCGGATCGCCTAATATTTTCCAGGATATCAAATACGACCTAATGAAACATAGTCACCGCCCCTCCATGACTAAATTATATTCTTTGGAATTTTACGGCATTTGAACTGAAATTAAGCCCGATTGCAATATTTTCGTGTGCTATATCCCACCCCTTCCGCCGTGAGACGGGGCCTGACCCAGATCGCCTAATATTTGTCTAAGACATTAAATACAACCTAAGGAACCATAATCACCACCCTGGAAAGACCAAATTATATTTTTGGTGTTTTACGACAATTAAACTAGAATTCCGTCCGATTGTAATATTTTTGTGTGCTATAGCCCACACCTTCATCCGTGGGACGGAGCCGGACTCGGATTGCCTAATATTTGTTCAGGACATTAAATACGACCTAAGGAACCATAGTCACCGCCCCGCCATGACCAAATTACATTTTTTTGTGCTTACAACAATTAAACTGGAATTCCCCTTAATTCGAGTATTTTCGTGTGCTATAGCCCACGCCTTCCGCCGTGTAAAAGAGCCGAACCCCAATCACCTAATATTTGTCCGGGGCATAAAATACGACCAGGGGAACCATAGTCACAGCCCGGCCATGACCAAATTACATTTTTGGTATTTTACGGCCACAAAATTGGAATTCCGCTCCACCATGACTAAATTACATTTTTTGGTGTTGAACTTCAATTAAACAAGAATTCCGCCCGATTGCAATATTTTCGTGTGCCATGACTTGCGCCATGAGACAAAGCGGAATTTGGATTGCCTAATATTTGTCCGGGACATCAAATACGACCTAAGGAACTATAGTCACCGCCCCGCCATGACAAAATTACATTTTTGGTGTTTTACGGCCATAAAACTGGAATTCCGCACGATTCAAAAATTTCGTGTGCTAGAGCCCACGCCTTCCACTGTGGTGTGGTGCCGCATCCGGATTGCCTAATCTTTTTACGGGACATCATGTACGACCGGGGGAACCGTAGTCACTGCCCCGTCATGACCAAATTACATTTTTTTGGGCATTTTACGGCAATTAAACTGGAATTTTGCCAGATTCCAATATTTTCGTGCGCTATTGCCCACGCCTTCTACCGTGGGACGGAGCCGGATCACCTAATATTTGTGTGGGACATCAAATACGGCCTAAGGAACCATATTCACCGCCCCACTATGACCAAATTACATTTTTTGGTGTTTTACGGCCATCAAACTAGAATTCCGCCCGATTCCAATATTTTTGTCTACTATTGCCCACGCCTTCCGCCGTGGGACAGAGCTGGACCCGGATCGCCTAATATTCGTCCGACATATCAAATACGGCCTAAGAAACCATAGTCACAACCCCGCCATGACCAAATTACGTTTTTTGGCATTTTACGGCAATTGAACTGGAATTTCGCCTGATTGAAATATATTCGTGTGTTATAGCCCATGCCTTCCTGCCGTGGGATGGAGCCGGACCCGGATCTCCTAATATTTATCTGGGACATCAAATACGATCTGGGGAACCATAGTCACCGCCCCACCATGTCCAAATTACATTTTTTGGTGTTTTACTTGCATTAAATCGGAATTCTGCCCGATTGCAATATTTCCGTGTGCTATAGCCCACTCCTTCTGCCGTGGGACGAAGTCGGATCGCCTAATATTTTTCTGGGACATCAAATATGACCTAAGAAACCATAGTCACCGCCCTTCCATGACCAAATGACATTTTTGGTGTTTTACGGCCATCAAACTAGAATTCCGCCCGATTTTAATATTTTCATGTGCTATAGCCCACGCCTTCCGTCGTGGGACGGAGTCGGACCCGGATCGCCTAATATTTTTATGGGACATGAAATACGACCTAAGGAACAATAGTCGCCGCCCCGCCATGACCAAATTATATTTTTTGGCATTTTACGGCAATTAAACTTGAATTTCGCTCGATTGCAATATTTTCGTGTGCTATAGCACACGCCTTTCGTCGTGGGAAAGCCGGACTCCGATCGCCTAATATTTGTGTAGGACATAAATTATAACCTAAGAAACCAAAGTCACCGCTCCGCTATGACCAAATTATATTTTTGGTGTTTTACAAAAATTAAACTGGAATTCCGCCAGATTGCAAAATTTCCATGTGTTATAGCCCACACCTTCCGCCGTGGGATAGAAGCCGGACCGGATCACCTAATATTTGTCCGGGACATCATATACAACCAGGAGAACCATAATAACCGCCTCGTCATGACCAAATTACATTTTTTTAATGTTTTACAACAATTAAACTGGAATTCCGCCCCGCCATGACCAAATTACATTTTTTGGTGTTTTACGAATATTAAACTGGAATTTCGCCCGATTGCAATATTTTCGTGTGCTATAGCCCACACCTTCTGCCGTGGGACGGATCCAGACCCGGATCGACTAATATTTGTCCGGGACATCTAATACGACCTAAGGAACCATTGTCACCGCCCCGCTATGACCAAATTACAGTTTTTTGGTGTTTACAACAATTAAACTGGAATTCCGCCCAATTCGAGTATTTTCGTGTGTAAGAGCCAAACCCGGATCACCTAATATTTTTCCGGGGCATAAAATACGACCAGGGAACCATAGTCATAGCCCGGCCATGACTAAATTACATTTTTTGGTGTTGAACTTCAATTAAATAAGAATTCCGCCCGATTGCAATATTTTCGTGTGCCACGCCTTGCGCCATGGGACAGAGCCGGATCGGATTGCCTAATATTTGTCCGGGACATCAAATACGACCTAAGGAACCATAGTCACCGCCCCGCCATGACAAAATTACATTTTTTGGTGTTTTACGGCCAAAAAACTGGAATTCCGCACGATTCAAAAATTTCGTGTGCTAGAGCCCACGCCTTCCACTGTGGTGCGGTGCCGGATCCGAATTGTATAATCTTTTTACGGGACATCATGTACGACCGGGGGAACCGTAGTCACCGCCCCGTCATGACCAAATTACATTTGTTTTGGCATTTTACGGCAATTAAACTGGAATTGTTTTTCGTGCGCTATTGCCCACGCCTTCTACCGTGGGACGCTGCCAGATCACCTAATATTTGTGTGGGACCTCAAATACGGCCTAAGGAACCATAGTCACCGCCCCGCTATGACCAAATTACATTTTTTGGTGTTTTACGGCCATCAAACTAGAATTCCGCCCGATTTCAATATTTTCTTCTGCTATTGCCCACGCCTTCCGCCGTGGGACAGAGCTGGATCCGGATCGCCTAATATTCGTCCGACATATCAAATACGGCCTAAGAAACCATAATCACCACCCCACCATGACCAAATTACATTTTTTGGCATTTTACGGCAATTGAACTGGAATTTTGCCTGATTGCAATATTTTCGTGTGTTATAGCCCATGCCTTCCTGCCGTGGGACGGAGCCGGACACGGATCTCCTGATATTTATCTGGGACATCAAATACGATCTGGGGAACCATAGTCACCGCCCCACCATGCCCAAATTACATTTTTTGGTGTTTTACTTGCATTAAATCGGAATTTCGCCCGATTGCAATATTTTCGTGTGCTATAGCCCACGCCTTCTGTCGTGGGACGAAGTCGGATCGCCTAATATTTTTCTGGGACATCAAATAAAACCTAAGAAACCATAGTCACCGCCCTTCCATGACCAAATGACATTTTTGGTGTTTTACGGCCATCAAACTAGAATTCCGTCCGCTTCTAATATTTTCGTGTGCTATAGCCCACGCCTTCCGTCGTGGGACGGAGCCGAACCCGGATCGCCTAATATTTTTATGGGACTTGAAATACGACCTAAGGAACCATAGTCGCCACCCCGCGATGACCAAATTATATTTTTTGGCATTTTACGGCAATTAAACTGGAATTTCGCTCGATTGCAATATTTTCGTGTGCTATAGCACATGCCTTTCGTCGTGGGAAAGCCGGACTCCGATCGCCTAATATTTGTCTAGGACATAAATTATAACCTAAGAAACCAAAGTCACCGCCACGCTATGACCAAATTATATTTTTTGGTGTTTTACGAAAATTAAACTGGAATTCCGCCCGATTGCAAAATTTCCGTGTGTTATAGCCTACACCTTCCGCCGTGGGACAGAAGCCAGACCGGATCACCTAATATTTGTCCGGGACATCATATACAACCGGGAGAACCATAATCACCGCCTCGTTATGACCAAATTACATTTTTTTAATGTTTTACAACAATTAAACTGGAATTCCGCCCCGCCATGACCAAATTACATTTTTTGGTGTTTTACGAATATTAAACTGGAATTTCGCCCGATTGCAATATTTTCGTGTGCTATAGCCCACACCTTCTGCCGTGGGACGGATCCAGACCCGGATCGACTAATATTTGTCCGGGACATCTAATACGACCTAAGGAACCATTGTCACCGCCCCGCTATGACCAAATTACAGTTTTTTGGTGTTTACAACAATTAAACTGGAATTCCGCCCAATTCGAGTATTTTCGTGTGTAAGAGCCAAACCCGGATCACCTAATATTTTTCCGGGGCATAAAATACGACCAGGGAACCATAGTCATAGCCCGGCCATGACTAAATTACATTTTTTGGTGTTGAACTTCAATTAAATAAGAATTCCGCCCGATTGCAATATTTTCGTGTGCCACGCCTTGCGCCATGGGACAGAGCCGGATCGGATTGCCTAATATTTGTCCGGGACATCAAATACGACCTAAGGAACCATAGTCACCGCCCCGCNATGGGACGGAGCCAGACCCGAATTGCCTAATATTTTTCCGGGACATCTAATACGACCTAAGGAACCATAGTCACCGCCCCGCTATGACCAAATTACAGTTTTTGGTGTTTTATAGCCATAAAACTGGAATTCTGCCCCGCCATGTCCAAATTACATTTTTTGTTTTTGAACATCAATTAAACAGGAATTCCGCCCAGTTGCACTGTTTTCGTGTGCTATCACCCATGCCTTGTGCCATGGGAGTCCGGACCCGGATCACCTAATATTTTTCCGGGACATCAAATACAACCTAAGGAATAATAATCACCGCCCCACCATGACCAAATTACACTTTTTGGTGTTTTACGGCCATAAAACTGGAATTTTGCTTGATTCAAAAAAGTTCGTGTGCTATAGCCCACGCCTTTCATCGTGGGACGGAGCCAGACCTGTATCGCCTAATATTTGTATGGAACATCAAATACGAGCGGGGGAACCATAGACACCGCCCTGTCATGACCAAATTACATTTTTTGGTGTTTTACAGCAATTAAACGTGAATTCCGCCCGATTGCAATATTTTTGTGTGCTATAGCCCACACCTTCGGCCGTGGGACGGAGCCGTACCCAGATTGCCTAATATTTGTCCAGGACATCAAATACGACCATAGTCACCTCACCACCATGACCAAATTATATTTTTTGGTGTTTTACAGCCATCAAACTGAAATTCTACCCGATTCCAATATTTTCGTGTGCTATAGCATACGCCTTCCGCCGTGGGAAGGAGCCGGACCCGGATCACCTAATATTTGTCCGAGACATCAAATACGACCTAAGGAACCATAATCACCGCCCCTCCATGACCAAATTACATTTTTTGGTATTTTACAGCAATTAAATTGGACTTTCGCTTGATTGCAATATTTCGTGTGCTAGCCCACGTCTTCCGCCGTGCGACGGAGCCGGACCCGGATCTCCTAATATTTGTTCGGGATATCAAATACTACCTAATGAAAAATAGTCACCGCCCCGCCATGAATAAATTATATTTTTGGAATTTTACGGCAGTTGAACTGAAATTAAGCCCGATTGCAATATTTTCGTGTGCTATACCCCACACCTTAAGCCGTGAGACGGAGCCTGACCCGGATCGCCTAATATTTGTCTAAGACATTAAATACATCCTAAGGAACCATAGTCACCGCCCCAGCAAGACCAAATTATATTTTCGGTGTTTTACGACAATTAAACTTGAATTCCGCCCGATTGTAATATTTTCGTGTGCTATAGTCCATACCTTCAGCCGTGGGACGGAGCCGGACCCGGATTGCCTAATATTTGTTCAGGACATTCAATACGACCTAAGGAACCATAGTCACCGCCCCGCCATGACCAAATTATATTTTTTGGTGTTTACAACAATTAAACTGGAATTCCGCCCAATTCGAGTATTTTCGTGTGTAAGAGCCGAAACCGGATCACCTGATATTTTCCCGGGGAATAAAATACGACCAGGGGAACCATAGTCACAGCCCGGCCATGACTAAATTACATTTTTTGGTGTTGAGCTTCAATTAAATAAGAATTCCGCCCGATTGCAATATTTTCGTGTGCCTTGCCTTGCGCCATGGGACAGAGCCGGATCAGATTGCCTAATATTTGTCCGGGACATCAAATACGACCTAAGTAACCATAGTCACCGCCCCTCCATGAAAAAATTACATTTTTTGGTGTTTTACGGCCAAAATACTGGAATTCCGCACGATTCAAAAATTTCGAGTGCTAGAGCCCACACCTTCCACTGTGGTGCGGTGCCGGATCCGGATTGCCTAATCTTTTTACGGGACATCATGTACGACCGGGGGAACCGTAGTCACCGCCCCGTCATGACCAAATTACATTTTATTTTGGCATTTTACGGCAATTAAACTAGAATTCTGCCAGATTCCAATATTTTTGTGTGCTATTCCCTACGTCTTTTGCCGTGGGACGGAGCCGGATCACCTAATGTTTGTGTGGGACATCAAATACGGCCTAAGGAGCCATAGTCACTGCCCCGCTATGACCAAATTACATTTTTTGGTGTTTTACGGCCATCAAACTAGAATTCCGCTCGATTCCAATATTTTCGTTTGCTATTGCCCACGCCTTCCGCCATGGGATAGAGCTGGATCCGGATTGCCTAATATTCGTCCGACATATCAAATACGGCTTAAGAAACCATAGTCACCGTCCCTCCATGACCAAATTACATTTTTGGCATTTTACGGTAATTGAACTGGTATTTCGCCTGATTGCAATATTTTCGTGTGTTATAGCCCATGCCTTCCTGCCGTGGGATGGAGCCGGACCCGGATCTCCTAATGTTTATCTGGGACATCAAATACGATCTGGGGAACCATAGTCACCGCCCCACCATGACCAAATTACATTTTTTTGGTGTTTTACTTGAATTAAATCGGAATGCCGCCCGATTGCAATATTTTCGTGTGCTATAGCCCACGCCTTCTGCCGTGGGACGGAGTCAGATCGCCTAATATTTTTCTGGGACATAAAAAATGACCTAAGAAGCCATAGTCACTGCCCCTCCATGACCAAATTACATTTTTGGTGTTTTACGACCATCAAACTAGAATTCCGCCCGATTCCAATATTTTCGCGTGCTGTAGCCCACGCCTTCCGTCGTGGGACGGAGTCGGACCCCGATCGACTAATATTTTTCTGGGACATGAAATATGACCTAAGGAACCATAGTCGCCACCCTTCCATGACAAAATTATATTTTTTGGCATTTTACGGCAATTAAACTGGAATTTCGCTCGATTGCAATATTTTCGTGTGCTATAGCCCACGCCTTTCGCCGTGGGAAAGCCGGACTCCGATCGCCTAATATTTGTCTGGGACATAAATTATAACCTAAGAAATAGAAGTCACTGCCCTGCCATGACCAAATTATATTTTTTGGTGTTTTACGGAAATTAAACTGGAATTCTGCCCGATTGCAATATTTTCGTGTGCTATAGCCCACACCTTCCACCGTGGGACAGAGCCGGACCGGATCACCTAACATTTGTCCGGGACATCATATAAAACAAGAAGAACCATAATCACCGCCTCGCCATGACCAAATTACATTTTTTGGTGTCTTACAACAATTAAACTGGAATTCCGCCCTGCCATGACCAAATTACAATTTCTAGTGTTTTACGGCAATTAAACCGGAATTCCGCCGTGGGACGGAGCCTAACCTAGATCGCCTAATATTTATCCGGGACATTGAATACGGCCTAAGGAATGATAGTCACCGTCCCGCCATGACCAAATTACATTTTTTAGGGTTTTACGGCCATAAAAGTGGTATTCCGCCCCGCCATGACAAAATTAAACTTTTGGGTGTTGAACTTCAATTAAACAGGAATTCCGCCTGATTGACATATTTTAATGTGCTATAGTCCACGCCTTGCGCCGTGGGACAGAGCCGAACCTGAATCACCTAATATTTGTCTGGGACATCAAATACGACCTAAGGAATCATAGTCACCGCCCCGCCATGATCAAATTACATTTTTTGGTGTTTTACGCCCATAACACTGGAATTCTACTCGATTCAGAAATTTTCGTATGCTTCTATCCACGCCTTCCGCCGAGGGATAGATCCTGATCCGTATTGCCTAATATTTGTACGGGACATCAAATACGACCGGGGGAACCATAGACACCACCCTGCCATGACCAAATTAATTTTTTTGGTGTTTTGCGGCAATTAAACTTGAATTCCGCCCGATTACAATATTTTCGAGTACTATAGACCACGCCTTCCGCCGTGGGATGGGGCCGGACTTGGGTCACGTAATGTTTGTCCGGGACATCAAATACGACCAGGGGAACAATAGTCACCGCCCCTCCATGACCAAATTACATTTTTTTGCATTTTACGGCCATAAACTAGAATTCTGCCAGATTCCAATATTTTCGTGTGCTATAGCCCACGCCTTCCGCCGTGGGACGGAGGCGGACCTTGATCGTCTAATATTTGTTCAGGAAATCAAGTACGATCAGGGGAACCATAGTCACCACCCCTCCATGACCAAATTACATCTTTTGGCATTTTACAGCCATAAAACTGAAATTGTGCCAGATTTCAATATTTTCGTGTACTATATCCCACGCCCTCCGCCGTGGGACGGAGCCGGACCCAGATTGCCTAATATTTGTCCAGGGCATCAAATATGACCTAAGGAACCATAGTCACCGCCCCGCCATGACCAAATTACATGCTTTGGTGTTTTACGGCCATCAAACTGAAATTTCGCCCGATTCTAATATATTCGTGTGCTATAGTCCACGCCTTCCGCCGTGGGAAGGAGCCAGACCCGGTTCCCCTAATATTTTCCCGGGACGTCAAATACAACCTAAGCAACCATAGTTACTACCCCACCATGACCAAATTACATTTTTTGGCATTTTACGACAATTAAACTGGAGTTTCGCCTGATTGTAATATCTTCGTGTGCTATAGCCCATGTCTTCCGTCGTGGGACGGAGCCAGACCCGGATCACCTAATATTTGTCTGGGATATCAAATACGACCTAAGGAACCCTATACACCGCCTCGCCATGACCAAAATTACATTTTTTTGGCATTTTACAGCAATTAAACTAGAATTAAGCCTGATTGCAATATTTTCGTGTGCTATAGCCCACGCCTTCCGCCGGGAGACGAAGCCGCACTCGGATCGCCTAATATTTGTTCCGGAGATCAAATTCGACATAAGGGAACATAGTCACCACCCCACATGACCAAATTACATTTTTGGTGATTTACGAATATTAAACTGGAATTCTGCCCGATTGCAATATTGTCGTGGGACGGAGCCGGACAAGGATCGCCTAATATTTGTTACGGACATCAAATTCGACCTAAGGGACCATAGTCACCGCCCTGCCATGACCAAATTACATTTTTTGGTGTTTACGACAATTAAACTATAATTCCGCCCGATTCGAGTATTTCTTGTGCTATAACCCACGCCTTCCGCCATGGGACAGATCTGAACCCGGATAGCCTAATATTTATCTGGGAGATTAAATACGACAGAGGGAACCATAGTCACCGTCCCGCCATTACCAAATTACATTTTTTGTGTTGAACTTCAATTAAATATGAATTCCGCTAGATTGCAATATTTTAGTGTGTTATTGCCCACGCCTTGCGCCGTGGGAAAGAGCCGGAACCGAATCACCTAATATTTGTTCGTGACATAAAATACGACCTAAGGAACCATTGTCACTGCCCCGCCATGAACAAATTAATTTTTTCGATGTTTTACGGCCATAAAACTGGAATTATGCCCCGCCATGTCCAAATTACATTTTTTGGTGTTGAACTTCAATTAAACAGGAATTTCTCCCGATTGCAATATGTTTGTGTGCTATAGCCTACGCCTTGCGCCGTGGGATAGAGCGGACTCAGATCACCTAATATTTGTCTGGGACATCAAATACGACCTAAGGAATCAAAGTCACCACCCCGCCATGGCCAAATTACATTTTTTGGTGTTTTAAGCCCAGATAATTAGAATTCTGGTCGATTAAAAAAATTTCGTGTGTTATAGCCCACGCCTTACGCCGTGGCATGGAGCCAGACCCGTAACGCCAAATATTTGTACGGGATATCAAATACGACTAGGGGAACCATAGACACCGCCCCGCCATGACCAAATTACATTTTTTGGTGTTTTACGACAATTAAACGTGAATTCCGCCCGATTGCAATATTTTTGTGTGTTATAGACCACGCCTTCCGCCGTGGGACAAAATTACATTTTTTGGCATTTTACGACAATTAAACTGGGATTTCGCTTGATTGTAATATTTTCGTGTGCTATAGCCCACGTCTTTCGCCGTGGGAAAAAATCAGACCCGGATCGCCTAATATTTGTCTGGGATATCATATACGACCTAATAAACAATATTCACCGCCTCACCATGAATGAGTTACATTTTTTGGAATTTTACGGCAATTAAATTGAAATTAAGCCCGATTGCAATATTTTCGTGTGCTATAGCCCACACATTCCGCTGTGAGACGGAGCCTGACCCGGATTGCCTAATATTTGTCTAAGACATTAAATACAACCTAAGTAACCATAGTCACCACCCCGTCAAGACCAAATAACATTTTTGGTGTTTTACGACAATTAAACTTGAATTCCGCCCGATTGCAATATTTTTGTGTGCAGTAACCCACGCCATCCGCCGTGAGACGGAGCCTGACTCGGATCGCGTAATATTTGTCCGGGACATCAGATACGACAGGGGGAACCATAGTCACCGCCTGCCCCGCCATGACCAAATTACATTTTTTGGTGTTGAACTTCAATTAAACAAGAATTCCGCTCGATTGCAATATTTTCGTGTGCTATTGCCCACGCCTTGCGCCGTGGGAAAGAGCCGGACCCGAATCGCCTAATATTTGTCTGTGACATCAAATACGATCTAAGGAACCATAGTCGGCGCCGCGCCATGACCAAATTACATTTTTTGGTGTTGAACTTCAATTAAACAAGAATTCCGCTCGATTGCAATATTTTCGTGTGCTATTGCCCACGCCTTGCGCCGTGGGAAAGAGCCGGACCCGAATCGCCTAATATTTGTCTGTGACATCAAATACGATCTAAGGAACCATAGTCAGCGCCGCGCCATGACCAAATTATATTTTTGGCATTTTACGGCAATGGAACTGGAATTCGGCCCGATTGCAATATTTTCGTGTGTTATAGCCCACGCCTTTCATCGTGCGACGGAGCCAGACCCGGATCCCCTAATATTTGTCTGGACATCAACACCGGGGGAACCATAGTCACCACCCGCCATGACCAAATTACTTTTTTTGGCATTTTACGGCCATAAAACTTGAATTCCGCCTGATGCTAATATTTTCGCGTGCTATAGACCACGCCTTCCGCTGTGGGACGGAGCCGGATCGGGATCGCACAATATTTTTCCGGGACATCAAATACGACCAAAGGAACCATAATCACTGCCTTGCCATGACCAAATTACATTTTTGGTGTTTTACGACAATTAAACTTGAATTCCGCCCGATTGCAATATTTCCATTTTCTTTAACCCACGCCTTCTGCCGTGTGACGGAGCCGGACCCGGATCGCCTAATATTTTTCCGGGACATCAAATACGATCTAAGGAACCGTAGTCACCGCTCCGCCATGACCAAATTACAATTTTTGGCATTTTACGTTAATTAAAGTGGAATTCCGCCTGATTGCAATATTTTCGTATGCAAAATTCCTCTTTAATTGAAGTTCAACACCAAAAAATGTAATTTAGTCATGGCGGGGAGGAATTCCACTTTTATGGCCGTAAAACACCAAAAAATTTAATTTGTTCATGGCGGGGCGGTGACTATGGTTCCTTAGGTCGTATTTGATGTCCTGGACAAATAGTAGGCGAGCTGGGTTCGGCTCCGTCTCATAGAGGAAGGCGTGCGCTATAGCATACGAAAATATTGCAATCGGGCTTACTTCTAGTTTAATTGCCGTAAAACACCAAAAAATGTAATTTGTTCATGGCGGGTCGGTGACTATGTTTCCTTAGATCGTATTTGATATCCCGGACAAATATTAGGCGATCCGGGTCCAGCTCCATCCCACAGCGAAAGACGTGGGCTATAACACACGAAAATATTTCAATCAGGCGACATTCCTGTTTGCTGCCGTAAAATGCCAAAAAATGTAATTTGGTCATGGCGGGGCGGAATTTCCAGTTTTATGGCCGTAAAACACCAAAAAATGTAATTTGGTCATGGTGGGGCGGTGACAATGGTTTCTTAGGTCGTATTTGTTGTCCTGGACAAATATTAGGCGATTTGGCTCCGTCCCACTGCGGAAGGCATGGGCTATAGCACACGAAAATATTGTAATCGGGCGGAATTCCAGTTTTATGGCCGTAAAACACCAAAAAATGTATTTTGTTCATGGCGGGCGGTGACTATGGTTCCTTAGGCCGTATTTGATGTCACAGACAAATATTAGGCGATCCGAGTAGGGCTCCGTCCCACGATAGAAGGCGTTGGATATGGCACACGGAAATATTTGAAGGCGGAATTCCAGTCTAATTGCCGTAAAACACCAAAAATTGTAATTTGGTCATGGCGGGGCGGAATTTCTAGTTTTATGGCCGTAAAACACCAAAAAATGTAATTTGGTCATGGCGGGGCGGAATTTCTAGTTTTATGGCCGTAAAACACCAAAAAATGTAATTTGGTCATGGCGGGGCGGAATTTCTAGTTTTATGGCCGTAAAACACCAAAAAATGTAATTTGGTCATGGCGGGGCGGAATTTCTAGTTTTATGGCCGTAAAACACCAAAAAATGTAATTTGGTCATGGCGGGGCGGAATTTCTAGTTTTATGGCCGTAAAACACCAAAAAATGTAATTTGGTCATGGCGGGGCGGAATTCCAGTTTAATTGCTGTAAAACACCAAAAATGTAATTTGGTCATGGAGGGGCGGTGATTATGGTTCCCCTGGTCGTATTTGATTTCCAAGACAAATATTAGGTGATCCGGGTCCGGCTCTGTCCCACGGCAAAAGGCGTGGGCTATAGCAGACGAAAATATTGCAATCGGGCGGAATATCAGTTTAATTGTCGTAAAACATCAAAAAATGTAATTTTATCATGGAGGGGCGGTGACTTTGGTACCTTAGGTTGTATTTTATGTCCGGACAAATATTAGGCGATTACAGTCTGGTTCTGTCACACAGCGCAAGTGACGGAGCCTGACCCGGATCGCCTAATATATGTCTGTGACATCAAATGCGGCCTAAGGAACCATAGTCACCACCCTCCATGAACAAATTACATTTTTTAGTGTTTTACGACCATAAAATTGGAATTCCGCTCGATTCAAAAATTTTCGTGTGCCATAGCCCACGCCTTCTACTGTGGGAAGGAGCAGGACCCATATTGCCTAATATTTGTTCAGGACATCAAATACGACCAGGGGAAGCATAGAGAACAACCCGCCATGAAAATTACATTTTTTTGTGTTTTACGGCAATTGAACATGAATTCCGCCCGATTACAATATTTTTGTGTGCTATACATCACGCCTTCCGCCACGGGACAGAGCCGGACCTGGATCGCGTAATATTTGTTTGGGACATCAAATACGACCGAGAGAACCACAGTTACCGCCCGTCCATGACAAAAATAAATTTTTTTTGGCATTTTACGGCCATAAAACTTGAATTCTGCCAGATTCCAATATTTTTCGTGTGCTATAGACCATGCCTTCCGTCGTGGGACGGAGCCAGAACCAGATGGCCTAATATTTGCCCAGGACATCAAATAAGACCTAAGGAACCATAGTCACTGCCCCACCATGACTAAATTACATCTTTTGGCGTTTTACGGCCATAAAACTCGAATTCCGCTCGATTCAAAAAATTACGTGTGCTAGAGCCCACGCCTTCCGCCGTGGGACGGAGCCGGACCCGGACCCGGATCGCCTAATATTTGTAAGGACATCAAATACAACCGAGGGAACCAAAGACACCGCCCTTCCATGACCAAATTACATTTTTTGGTGTTTTACGACAATTAAACGTGAATTTCGCCCGATTATAATATTTTCGTATGCTATAGACCACGCCTTCCGCCGTGGGACGGAGCCGGACATGGATCGCTTTATATTTTTCCGGGACATCAAATACGACCGGGGGAACCATAGTCAGCGCCCCTCCATGACCAAATTACATTTTTTTAGCATTTTATGGCCATAAAACTGGAATTCTGCCAAATTCAAATATTTTCGTGCGCTATATCTGACACCTTCTGCCGTGGGACGGAGTCGGACCCAAATCACCTAATATTTTTCCAGGATATCAAATACGACCTAAGGAACCACAGTCACTTCCCGCCATAACCAAATTACATTTTTTGGTGTTTTACGGCCATCAAACTGAAATTCCGCCCGATTCCAATATTTTCTTGTGCTATAGCCCCGCCTTTCGCCGTGGGACGGAGCTGGACCCGAATCGCCTAATATTTTTCCGGGACATCAAATACTCCCTAAGGAACCATAGTCACCGCCCCGCCATGTCGAAATTACATTTTTTCGAATTTTACGGCAATTGAACTAGAATTTCGCCTAATTGTAATATTTTCGTGTGCTATAGCCCACGTCTTCCGCTGTGGGATGGAGCCAGACCCGGATCGCCTAATATATATTTGGGATATCAAATATGACCTAAGGAACCATAGTCACCACCCCGCCATGACCAAGTTAAATTTTTTGGCATTTTACGACAATTAATGCTATAGACCATGCCTTTCGCCGTGAGATAGAGCCGCTCCGGATCGCCTAATATTTGTCTAAGATATTAAATACAACCGAAGGAACCATAGTCACCGCCTCGGCAAGGCCAAATTACATTTTTTGGGGTTTTACGATAATTAAACTGAAATTCTGCCAGATTACAATATATTCGGATCGCCTTCCGCCGTGGGATGGAGCCGGACCAGGATCGCCTAATATTTGTACGGGACATCAAATACGATCGGGGGAATCATAAACACCGCCCCTCCATAACAAAATTACATTTTTTGGTGTTTTACGGAGATGAAACGTGAATTCTGCCCGGTTACAATATTTTCGTGTGTTATATACCACGCCTTTCGCCGTGGGGTGGAGCCGGACCTAGGTCGCCTAATATTTGTCCGGGACATCAAATACGATCGGGGGAACCATAGTCACCACTCATCCATGACCAAATTACATTTTTTTTGCATTTTACGACCATAAAACTAGAATTCTGCCAGATTCTAATATTTTCGTGTGCTATAGCCCACGCCTTCCGCCGAGGGACGGAGCCGGAACCAGATGGCCTAATATTTGTCTAGGACATCAAATACGATCTAAGGAACCATAGTCACCACCTCACCATGACCAAATTACATTTTTTGGTGTTTTACATCCATAAAACTGGAATTTCGCTCGATTAAAAAAACTTTGGGTGCTATAGACCACGCCTTCCGCCGTGGGACGGAGCCGGACCCGGATCACCTAATATTTGTAAGGGGCATCAAATATGACCGGGAGAACAATAGACACCGCCTTGCCATGACAAAATTAATTATTTTGGTGTTTTACGGCAATTAAACGTGAATTCCCCCCGAATGCAATATTTTCGTATGCTATAGACCACGCCTTCCGCCGTGGGACGGAGGCAGACATGGATCGCCTAATATTTGTACGGGACATCAAATATGATCGGGGGAACCATAGACACCGCCCCTCCATGACCAAATTACATTTTTGGTGTTTTACTGCAATTAAACGTGAATTTCGCCCGATTGCAATATTTTCGTATGCTATAGACCACGCCTTCCACCGTGGCACGGAGCTGGACACGGATCACCTAATATTTGTAAGGGACATCAAATACGATCGGGGGAACCATAAACACTGCCCTTCCATCACAAAAATTATATTTTTGGGTGTTTTACGACAATTAAACGTGAATTTCGCGTGATTACAATATTTTCATGTGCTATAGACCGCGCGTTCCGCCGTGGGACAGAGCTGATCCTGGAAAGCCTAATATTTATCCGGTAGATCAAATAAGACAGGGGGAACCATAGTCACCACCCCGCCATGACCAAATTACATTTTTTTGGTGTTGAACTTCAATTTAACAAGAATTCCGCTCGATTGCAATATTTTCGCGTGCTATTGCCCACGCCTTGTGCCGTGGAAAAGAGCCGGACCCGAATCACATAATATTTGTCCGGGACATCAAATACGACCTAAGGAACCATAGTCAGCATCGCGCCATGACCAAATTACATTTTTTGGCATTTTACGGCAATTGAACTGGAATTCCGCTCGATTACAATATTTTCGTGTGTTATAGCCCACGTCTTCTGTCGTGCGATGGAGCCGGACCTAGATCTCCTAATATTTTTCTTGGACATAAACGACGACCGGGGGAACCATAGTCACCGCCCGCCATGACCAAATTACATTTTTTGGCATTTTACGGCCATAAAACTTGAATTTTGCCCGATGCTAATATTTTCGCTTCCGCCGTGGGACGGAGCCGGACCCGGATCACACAATATTTTTCCGGGTCATCAAATACGAATAAAGGAACCATAGTCACTGCCCTTCCATTACCAAATTAAATTTTTAGTGTTTTACGGCAATTAAACTGGAATTCTGTCCGATTGCAATATTTCCATGTGTTATAGCCTACGCCTTCTGCCGTGGGACGGAGCCGGACCCGGATCGCCTAATATGTTTGTCCGCTCGATTCAAAAAATTATGTGTGCTAATATTTGTAATGGAAATCAAATACGACCGGGGGAACCATAGAAACCACCCTGCCATGACCAAATATATTTTTTGGTGTTTTACGATAATTAAACATGAATTCTGTGCGATTGCAATATTTTCGTATGCTATAGACCACACTTTTCGCCGTGGGACGAAGCCTGACATGGATCGCCTAATATTTGTATGAGACATCAAATACGATCGGAGGAACCATAGATACCGCCCCTCTATGACCAAATTATATTTTTTGGTGTTTTACGGCAATTAATCGTGATTCCGCCCGATTGCAATATTTTCGTATGCTATAGACCACGCCTTCCGCCGTGGGATGGAGCCGAAACCGGATAGCCTAATATTATTAATGGAAATCAAATACGACCGGGGTAACCATAGAAACCACCCTGCCATGACCAAATACATTTTTTTGTGTTTTACGACAATTAAACATGAATTCAGCGCGATTGCAATATTTTCGTATGCTATAGACCACACTTTTAGCCGTGGGACGGAGCCTGACATGGATCTCCTAATATTTGTATGAGACATCAAATACGATCGGAGGAACCATAGATACCGCCCCTCTATGACCAAATTATATTTTTTGGTGTTTTACGGCAATTAATCGTGATTCCGCCCGATTGCAATATTTTCGTATGCTATAGACCACGCCTTCCGCCGTGGGATGGAGCCGAAACCGGATAGCCTAATATTATTAATGGAAATCAAATACGACCGGGGTAACCATAGAAACCACCCTGCCATGACCAAATACATTTTTTTGTGTTTTACGACAATTAAACATGAATTCAGCGCGATTGCAATATTTTCGTATGCTATAGACCACACTTTTAGCCGTGGGACGGAGCCTGACATGGATCTCCTAATATTTGTATGAGACATCAAATACGATCGGAGGAACCATAGATACCGCCCCTCTATGACCAAATTATATTTTTTGGTGTTTTACGGCAATTAATCGTGATTCCGCCCGATTGCAATATTTTCGTATGCTATAGACCACGCCTTCCTCCGTGGGACGGAGCCAGACATGGATCTCCTAATATTGGTATGGGACATCAAATACGATAAGGGGAACCATAGACACCGCCCTGCCATGACAAAATTACATTTTTTGCTGTTTTACTGCAATTAAACGTGATTTCCACCTGATTACAATATTTTCGTGTGCTATACACCACGCCTTCTGCCGTGGGAAGGAGCCGGACCTGTATCGCCTAATATTTGTTCAGGACATCAAATACGACCAGGGAAACCATAGACACCACCCCGCCATGAAAATTACATTTTTTTGTGTTTTACATCAATTGAACATGAATCCCGCCCGATTATAATATTTTCGTGTGCTATACACCACGCCTTCTGCCATGGGGTGGAGCCGGACCAAAGTCGCCTAATATTTGTCTGGGACATCAAATACGATCGGGGGAACCATAGTCACCACCCCTCCATGACTAAATTACATTTTTTTGGCATTTTATGGCCATAAAACTGGAATTCTGCCAGATTCCAATATTTTCGAGTGCTATAGCCCAGGCTTTTCGCCGTGGGCCGGAGCCGGAAACAGATGGCCTAATATTTGTCTAGGAAATGAAATACGACCTAAGGAGTCATGGTCACCACCACGCCATGACCAAATTACATTTTTGGTGTTTTACGGCCATAAAACTAGAATTCCGATCGATTAAAAAAATTTTGTGTGCTATAGCCCACGCCTTCCGCCATGGGACGGAGTCAGACCCGGACTCGGATCGCCTAATATTTGTAAGGAACATCAAATACGACTGAGGGAACCATAGACACCGCCCTGCCATGAAACAATTAAATTTTTTGGTGTTTAACGACAATTAAACGTGAATTCCATCCGATCGCAATATTTTTGTATGCTATAGACCACGCCTTCCTTTGTGGGACGTAGCAGGACATGGATCGCCTAATATTTGTACGGGAGATCAACTACGATAGCAATAACCATAGACACCGCCTCTCCATGGCCAAATTACATTTTTTGGTGTTTTACTGCAATTAAACGTGAATTTCACCTGATTGCAATATTTTCGTATTCTATAGACCACGCCTTGCGCCGTGGAACGGAGATGGACATAGATCGCCTAATATTTTTACGGGGCATCAAATACCATCGGGGGAACCATAGACACTGCCCTGCCATGACCAAATTACATTTTTTGGTGTTTTACGACAAATAAACGTGAATTTCGCACGATTACAATATTTCGTGTGCTATAGACCACGTCTTCCGTGGGACAGAGCCGAACCCGAATAGCCTAATATTTGTCCGGGAAATCAAATACAACAGGGGGAACCATAGTCACCGCACTACCATGACCAAATTACACTTTTTGGTGTTGAACTTCAATTAAACAAGAATTTCGCTCGATTGCAATATTTTCGTGTGCTATTGCCCACGCCTTGCGCCGTGGGAATAAGCCAGACCCGAATCACCTAATATTTGTCCGGGACATCAAATACAACCTAAGGAACCATAGTCAGTGCCGCGCCATGACCAAATTACATTTATTTTTGGCATTTTACGGCTATAAAACTGGAATTCTACTATATTCCAATATTTTCGTGTGCTATAGACAACGTCTTCCGCCGTGGGACGGATCCGGACCTAGATCGCCTAATATTTTTCTAGGACATCAAATACGACCTAAGGAACCATAGTCATCACCCCGCCATGACCAAATTACATTTTTTGGTGTTTTACAGCCATCAAACTGAAATTCCGCTCGATTCCAATATTTTCGTGTGCTATAGCCCACACCTTCCGCCGTGGGATGGAGCCGGACCCAGATCGCCAAATATTTGCCCGGGACATCAAATACGACCTAAGGAACCATAATAACCACCCCGCCATAACCAAATAATATTTTTTGGAATTTTACGGCAATTAAACTTGAATTTCGCCTGATTGCAATATTTTTTTGTGCTACAGCCCGCGTCTTCCGCCGTGGGACGGAGCCGAACCCGGATCGCCTAATATTTTTCCAGGATATCAAATACGTCCTAAGGAACCATAGTCACCGCCCCTCCATGACCAAATTACATTTTCTGGCATTTTACGGCAATTGAACTAGAATTCTGCCTGATTGCAATATTTTCGTGTGTTATACCCCACGTCTTCCGTCGTGCGATGGAGCCGGACCTAGATCTCCTAATATTTGTCTTGGACATAAACGACGACCGGGGGAACCATAGTCACCACCCTCCATGACCAAATTACATTTTTTGGCATTTTACGGCCATAAAACTTGAATTTTGCCCGATGCTGTTATTTTCGCTTCCGTAGTGGGACGGAGCCGGAGCCGGAGCCGGACCAGGATCACACAATATTTGTCTGGGACATCAAATATGAACAAAGGAACCATATTCATCGCCCTTCTATGACCAAATTAAATTTTTAGTGTTTTACGGCAATTAAACTAGAATTCTGCCCGATTGCAATATTTCCATGTGGTATAGCCCACGCCTTCGGCCGTGGGACGGAGCCGGACCCGGATCGCCTAATATTTTCTCGGGACATCAAATACGACCTAAGGAACCCTAGTCACCGCCCCTCCATGACCAAATTACATTGTTTGGTGATTTACGGCAATTAAACTGAAATTCCGCCCGATTGCAATATTTTCCTGTGCTATAGCCTACGGTTTCCGCCGTGGGAAAGAGCTGGACCCGGATCACCTAGAATTGTCTTGGACATCAAATACGACTGGGGAAACCATAATAACCACGCCGCCATGACTAAATTAAATTTTTGGTGTTTTACAGCAATTAAACTGGAAATCTGCCCCGCCATGACCTAATTACATTTTTTGGTGTTTTATGGCAATTAACTGGAATTCCGCCCGATTCAAATATTTTCGTGTGCCATATCCAACGCCTTCTGTCAGGGGACGGAGCCTGACCCGGATCGCCTAATATTTGTCTGCGATATCAAACAAGGCCTAATGAACCATAGTCACCGCCCCGCCATGAACACATTACATTTTTTGGCATTTTACAGCCATAAAACTGGAATTCCGCCCCATTACAATATTTTTGTGTGCTATAGCCCATGCCTTCCGCACTGGGACGGATCCAGATAGCCCAATATTTGTCCAGGACAACAATACGACCTAAGGAACCATAGTCACCGCCCCTCCATGACCAAATTATTTTTTTTTGTGTTATACGGCCATAAAACTGGAATTTCGCCCCGCCATGACCAAATTACATTTTTTGGCATTTTACGGCAATTAAACTGGAATTTCACCTAATTGCCATTTTTTGTGTGCTATAGCGCACGCCTTCCGCCATGAGACGGACCCGGACCCGGATCGCCTAATATTTTTCCGGGACATCAAATACGACCTAAGGAACTATAGTCACCGCCCAGCCATGACCAAATTACATTTTTTGGTGTTGAACTTCAATTGAAGAGGAATTATGCCCGACTGTATTATTTTCGTGTGCTATAGCCCACGCCTTGCGCCGTGGGACAGAGCTGGACCCGGATCGCCTAATATTTATTCGGGACATCAAATACGACCTAAGGAATAACAGTCACCGCCCCTCCATGACCAAATTACATTTTTGGTGTTTTACGGACATAAAACTGGAATTCCGCTCGATTCGAAAATCTTTGTGTGCTATAGCCCACGCCTTCTGCCGTGGGAAGGAGTCGGGCCCGTATCGCCTAATATTTGTTCAGGAGATCAAATACGACCAGGGGGAACTATAGAAACCACCCCGCCACGACAAAATTACATTTTTTGTGTTTTACGACAATTAAACATGAATTCCGCCCGATTACAATATTTTTGTGTGCTATAGACCACACCGTCTGCCGTGGGACAAAGCCGAACCTAGATCCCGTAATATTAATCTGGGACATCAAATACGAGCGGGAGAACCATAGTCACCGCACCTCCATGACAAAATTAAAATTTGTTTTGGCATTTTACGGCCATAAAACTGGAATTCTGCCAGATTCCAATATTTTCCGTGTGCTATAGCCCACGCCTTCCGCCGTGGGACAGAGCCAGAACCAAATGGCCTAATATTTGTCCAGGACATCAAACACGACCTAAGGAACCATAGTCACCACCCCGCCATGAACAAATTAAATTTTTGGTGTTTTACGACCATAAAACTGGAATTTCGCTCGATTCAATATATTTCATGTGCTATAGCCCACGCCTTCCGTCGTGGGACGGAGCCGGACCCAGATCGCCTAATATTTGTAAGGGACATCAAATATAACCGGGGGAACCATAGACACCGCCCTGCCATGACAAAATTACATTTTTGGGTGTTTTACGGCAATTAAACATGAATTCCTTGCGATTGCTATATTTTCGTATGCTATAGACCACGCCTTCCGCCGTGGGACGGAGCCGGACATGAATCGCCTAATGTTTGTCCGACACATCAAATACGACCGGGGGAACCATATTCACCCCCCCTGCCCATGAAAAAATTACATTTTATTTTGGCATTTTACGGCCAAAAAACTAGAATTCTGTCAAATTCCTATATTTTCGCGCGCTATATCCCACACCTTCCACCGTGGGATGGAGCCGGACCAAGATCGCCTAATATTTGTCCAGGACATCAAATACGACCTAAGGAACCATATTCACCGCCCCGTCATTACCAAATTACATGTTTTGGTGTTTTACGGCCATCAAACTGAAATTTCGCCCGATTTCAATATTTTCGTGTGCTATAGCCCACGCCTACCACCGTGGGACGGACCCGGACCCGGATTGCTTAATATTTGTCCGGGACATAAAATACGCCCTAAAGAACTATAGTCACCACCCCGCCATGTCCAAATTACATTTTTTTGTATTTTACGGCTATTAAACTAGAATTTTCCCTGATTGTAATATTTTCGTGTGTTATAGCCCACGTCTTCCGCCGTGGGATGGAGCCGGAACCAGATGGCCTAATATTTATCTGGGACATCAAATACGACCTAAGGAACCATAGTCACTGCCCCGCCATGACCAAATTACATTTTTTGGTGTTTTACGGCCATAAAACTGGAATTCTGCTCGATTCAAAAAATTTCGTGTGCTATAGACCACGCCTTCCGCCGTGGGACGGAGCCGAAACCGGATAGCCTAATATTTGTAATGGAAATCAAATACGACCGGGGGAACCATAGAAACCACCCTGCCATGACCAAATACATTTTTTGGTGTTTTACGGCAATTAAACATGAATTCTGCGCGATTGCAATATTTTCGTATGCTATAGACCACACTTTTCGCCATGGGACGGAGCCTGACATGGATCGCCTAATATTTGTATGAGACATCAAATAAGATCGGAGGAACCATAGATACCGCCCCTCTATGACCAAATTATATTTTTTGGTGTTTTACGGCAATTAATCGTGATTCCGCCTGATTGCAATATTTTCGTATGCTATAGACCACGCCTTCCGCCGTGGGACGGAGCCGGACATGGATCTCCTAATATTGGTACGGGACATCAAATACGATAAGGGGAACCATAGACACCGCCCTGCCATGACAAAATTACATTTTTTGCTGTTTTACTGCAATTAAACGTGATTTCCGCCTGATTACAATATTTTCATGTGCTATAGACCACGCCTTCTGCCGTGGGAAGGAGCCGGACCTGTATCGCCTAATATTTGTTTAGGACATCAAATACGACCAGGGGAACCAGAGACACCACCCCGCCATGAAAATTACAGTTTTTTGTGTTTTATATCAACTGAACATGAATCCCGCCCGATTATAATATTTTCGTGTGCTATACACCATGCCTTCCACCATGGGGTGGAGCCGGACCAAAGTCGCCCAATATTTGTCCGGGACATCAAATACGATCGGGGGAACCATAGTCACCACCCCTCCATGATAAAATTACATTTTTTGGCATTTTATAGCCATAAAACTGGAATTCTACCAGATTCCAATATTTTCGAGTGCTATAGCCCACGCTTTCCGCCGTGGGCCGGAGTCGAAAACAGATGGCCTAATATTTGTCTAGGAAATCAAATACGACCTAAGGAACCATGGTCACCGCCACGCCATGACCAAATTACATTTTTGTGTTTTACGGCCATAAAACTAGAATTCCGATCGATTAAAAAAATTTTGTGTGCTATAGCCCACGCCTTCCGCCGTGGGACGGAGCCGGACCCGGACTCGGATCGCCTAATATTTGTAAGGAACATCAAATACGACTGAGGGAACCATAGACACCGCCCTGCAATTAAACGTGAACTCCATCCAATTGCAATATTTTTGTATGCTATAGACCACGCCTTCCGCCGTGGGACGGAGCAGGACATGGATCGCCTAATATTTGTACGGGAGATCAAATACGATAGCGATAACCATAGACACCACCTCTCCATGGCCAAATTACATTTTTTGGTGTTTTACTGCAATTAAACGTGAATTTCACCTGATTTCAATATTTTCGTATGCTATAGACCACGCCTTCCGCCGTGGAACGGAGCTGGACATAGATCACCTAATATTTTTACGGGGCATCAAATACCATCAGGGGAACCATAGACACTGCCCTGCCATGACCAAATTACATTTTTGGTGTTTTACGGCAAATAAACGTGAATTTTGCCCGATTACAATATTTTTGTGTGCTATAGACCACGTCTTCCGTGGGATAGAGCCGAACCCGAATATCCTAATATTTATCCGGGAAATCAAATACAACAGGGGGAACCATAGTCACCGCACTACCATGACCAAATTACACTTTTTGGTGTTGAACTTCAATTAAACAAGAATTTCGCTCGATTGCAATATTTTCGTGTGCTATTGCCCACGCCTTGCGCCGTGGGAATAAGCCAGACCCGAATCACCTAATATTTGTCCGGGACATCAAATACAACCTAAGGAACCATAGTCAGTGCCGCGCCATGACCAAATTACATTTATTTTTGGCATTTTACGGCTATAAAACTGGAATTCTACTATATTCCAATATTTTCGTGTGCTATAGACAACGTCTTCCGCCGTGGGACGGATCCGGGCCTAGATCGCCTAATATTTGTCTAGGACATCAAATACGACCTAAGGAACCATAGTCATCGCCCCGCCATGACCAAATTACATTTTTTTGGTGTTTTACGGCCATCAAACTGAAATTCCGCCCGATTCCAATATTTTCGTGTGCTATAGCCTACACCTTCCGCCGTGGGATGGAGCCGGACCCGGATCGCCAAATATTTGCCCGGGACATAACATACGACCTAAGGAACCATAGTAACCACCCCGCCATAACCTAATAATATTTTTTGGAATTTTACGGCAATTAAACTGGAATTTCGCCTGATTGCAATATTTTCTTGTGCTACAGCCCACGTCTTCCGCCGTGGGATTGAGCCGGACCCGGTGTTGGTTGATTTCCCAATGCACTCGGAAGTGTACGTGGTCGACAAGTAATATAGGATTTTAAGTCCAGATATCGTACCCACAGGGA
>MDKJ01352515.1:0-15254 GCA_005239525.1 Nicotiana knightiana
CCCAGATTTATATTTGCAACACCCGTTTAGTCTTTATAGAAGACATAGTTGAGCGTGATCAGATACCACCTGTGATTTGAACTGTTAAATTGCCTTAAGTTATAAGTTGCTAATTGAAATGACGGAAACTGGAATTTATAATTTATGGAAGAAGTTGTCCTTTCCTGTTGTTAATTGTTATTTGATAATAACATCCTTGTTTTACATGGCACTTGATTATATTAATTTGACCTCTAGTAAGAGTCAAAGTCGACCTATCGTCACTACCTCTTCGAGGTTAGTCAGGATACCTACTGGGTACACGTGTACTCATACTACACTTGCTGTGCATTTTTATTGCACAGGTACATGTATATCTAGTGGCCCCGCTTGACGCAGTGATGTGGTTGACTTGGAGACTTAGGAGAGCTGCTTCTCTCGAGACGACCCGCAACCAACAAAGTCTTCCTCGGATGTATTGTACTTTCTTTGCTGTCCCATTTGTATTCTGGATGGTTATTGTATTTCATTTGGTTTTTCTTAGAAAATTTTCATGTACTTATGACACCGGGTTTTGGGATTATTTCTGGGATGTATTTGTTAATTTAAGTGTTAAAACCTTGTTATTTGCTCAGTAAATTTTTATTGATTCTCATATAATGAAATGAAAAGTGACGATTTCAAATTAATAAAATAAGAACTTAATTAATTATTTAGTGTTGGCTTGCCTGACAGTAGTGTCCGGCGCCATCACGATCTTAATGGATTTTGGGTTGTGACATCTATGTTCTTCCTTAATGCCAAATGCTTTTGGGCTAACAATGGCTTAGATTTTCCAGCCTTTAATTAAAGAAGATATTTGTGTCAAAAATAATATTTTTCAAGAAGACAGCATCAAAATTTTTATGTATTTCAATGGATTGACGAACTTTCCTTAATATAGTTTAGCAAATCTATAGTGGAAGTTAGAACTAATAGTACAATAATTTAACTAAATTTGAATACCAAAAAGAAGGAAGAAAGAAGAACTAGGAAAAACTATAGTAATCTATTACAATAGTTATTGAATTGAGATTCGGCAATTATTAAAGTAAGTAGTTTTTTATGATAGTTCATTCTTGCGGTCTACTCTCCGAATAAAACATGTATAAACAGGTAAAGAGTAGCTAAAAAGTATAAAAGAATGCTTTTTGTTATTTTAACACACATGGAGAATGAACACATATAGGCAAAGTGCTTTTAATTTAGTGTAGTGATAGAAAAGAAAAAACGAAAATTGGTTCTTGTACAATTTGTGAGGTCTGCACTGTTTTCATCCTCTGTATTTCTTACTCCACCTAGATTTTGATTTCTGATTTCACCTTCTTCCATTTGGGTTCCATTGCAGATTTGTAATATGAGAACTAGGTTCCGAGTTCGAACAAGATTTTCCTAAATTATTGCATGCACTAATTTCTTTTACTTTATAATTTCATCTAAGAATTTGAAATTTTAGGAGAGGGCTTGAAATCGGGGGTTTGGACCTTCAATTAAACTTTCTTATCAGAGATGGTTCAAACAATTTTAAGATTTTTGGATGCACGTAGGATTTTTTTTTCGACTTCAAGGGAAGAAACTGGAAATTCCTATAATGGAAAAGCCATTTGATAATGATTTTTAGGTGACTCATTTTTTAAGGGTGATGTAACGATCCGATCGGTCGTTTTGAGCTCTAGCACGTCGTTCGACGGTTTGAGGCCTTGAGCAGCTTCACTTCAGGTATTATGACTTGTACGCGTGGTCGGAATCAAATTTCAGGAGGTTCAGAGTTGATTTGGAAAGAAAATTCTAATTTCGGAAGCCTTAAGTTAGAGGAATTAACTAAAGCATGATTTTTGAGTAAACGGCCTCGGAATCGGGATTTGAAGGTTCCAACAGGTTTGTATGATGATTTCGGACTTGGGCGTATGTCCAGATTTGGTTTTTCATGACTCGGGAGCGTTTTGGCGCCTATTGTGGAAGTTGGCAATTTGGAAGAATTTCATAAAATTGGATTGAGGTGTATTTCAAAGTTATCGATGTCCGTTTGGGATTCTGAGTCCGTGAATAGCTCCGTGTGGTGATTTTGGTTTTGGGAGCGCATCCGGAAGTGAATTTGGAGGTCCGTAGGTCATTTTGGGGTCATTTGGCCAAAGTTAGAAATTTAAAGATTTTTGAGAAGTTTGACCGAGAGTGGACTTTTTGGATATCGGGGTCGGATTCCGATTCCAGAAGTTGGAGTAGGTCTATAATGTCTAATGTGACTTGTGTGCAAAATTTGAGGTCAATCAAACGTGATTTGGTAGGTTTCGGCGTCGAATGTAGAACTCGAAGTTCTAAAGTTCATTAAGCTTGAATTGGGCGTGATCCATGATTTTGATGTAGTGAGCAGGCCCGTGTTATGTTATGAGACTGATTTGTGTGATTGGTTAAGGTCCCGAGGGCCTCGGGGTGGTTTCAGATGGTCAACAGACTAATTTGGAGCTTGGTGGTATTGCTGAAGGGCCTGAGTTCTAGGGCATCGCACCTGCGAAAAAAGGCTCGCAGGTGCTACGTCGCAAGAGTGGCAAGGAAAGCGCAGAAGCAGAGGTTGGCCAAAAGGCCTACACCGCAGAAGCGGACATAGACATGCAGGTGCACGAGCGCAGAAGCACACGAGGATCGCAGAAGCGAAGCGCAGATGCGCTACATGGGGCGCATATGCGGGAACTGTTGGGCCGAGCTGGGGCTGCACCTGCGATGGAATTTTCGCAGGTGCGGAGCCGCAGGAGCGGCTAGTGGACTGTAGGTGCGAAAGTCGGGCTGGGCAGTGTCATTTTAAAGACAGGGTTTGACCATTTTTCATTTTGTTGGGCGATTTTTGGAGCTCTTGGAAGCTGGATTTTCGTTATTTATGTCAAGGTAAGTGATTCCCACCTATTGCAAGTTAAATACTTGGATTATATATGGATTTAGACACGATGATTTGTAGAAATTTGGGATAGAAATTTATATTTTTGAAATTTGACCACGAATTTGGGCATGGAATTGAGAACAAATCATATATTTGAGTTCATGACGTTATTGGTAGTGTTTATCTTCAAAAAATTTCGAAATTCAGGCACGTGGGCACGGGGGTGAATTTTAGGAATTCTTCAAATTGGGTTGGAAATTCACTTTAATAGTTAGGATGTAAACTCTTGAGCATGTATTGACTATTTTATATAACATTTGACTATCTTCGAGTCGTTTGGCACCAAGTTGAGGATTTAAAGCATAATTTTGGACCCGAAAGTAAACTTTGAGATGAAGGAAGTCTTTTGTCTAACTCTGTGAGGGGGAAATTACCCCTAGGTGTTGTATATTGATGTATGCTACTTGCTGTGGGGGGCTACATACGCGCGAGGTGACGAGAGCCCGTACGTAGCTACATTCATGTTATTGTCCGGGTAGACTTAGGTTCACATCATGCTACAGCTGTACTATTTGAGCAGTCTCTCGCCTATTGAGTTCCTCCATTTTACATTTATACTTGAGACTAGACTTGCTATTGTAGAGAATTCACGGGTTCATGATTAGTCACCAGATAATTTTTCTCCTCTTACTGCATGTCTCTGTTACATATATGTTTCATTGAAAGGTTTTTATTAAAGAAATTACAACTCACACGTTTATTCGTGAGTGGGGTCACGGACCCATCAAAACTTCTTATTCTAATGCGATCGGACCGTTTGCCTCGGCAGAATTACGTATTTTCACTCTTATGGGATCGAGTCGTTCGCCTCGGCAGAATTTATGTACCACACTCTCATGGGAGCAGGCCGTTCGCCTCGGCAGGTTGAATAGATGCATCTACGGTTCGTATCGTTCGACCCTCGATAGTGCACAATTTACTTATTATGTTTGGTCGGACCGTATGCCTCGGCATTTCCTATATCATATCCTCATGAAATCATGTGTAATACTTGGCAAGAAGCCAGTGTATCTTTGAGTTTTTTGGATTTGAATTATGGAAATCTACTTGATGAGATCCACCATATCTATATATATGCCCCGGTTAAGGAGGGAATTTCTAATGGAGAGTTTGAGTTCCTCGTAAAGAGGGGGATTTGTACCACATGATTTATACTTTTTTTATTTCACTTACTTACTCTTCCCCATACTTACATTACTTCTTTACTGTCCCTGATGTTATTGGACAACTAGTGAGTGTCGTTGTTGACCCCTCGTCACTACTCCTCCGAGATTAGGCTAGATACTTACTGGGTGCAATTTACGTACTCATACTACATTTGCTGCACATTTTGGGCAGGTACTTATATTACTAATGGCCTTGTGAGAGAAGTGGCATATATCCATGCGGGGATTTAGGTGAGTTGCATTCCATATTACGACCCGCAGCCAGCAGAGTCTCCTTCAGAGTATTATATTTTCCCTGCCCAATTGTATTCCAGACATATGTTGTATTTATTTTATATTCCTAGTTGATGCTCGTGCACTTGTGACTGGGGAATTGGGGAATGTGTGCTATCTTTGGACTTACCGGTTCATGTTCAGGTTTTAGGAAGACTCAGAGTCTATGCTTCGTGCGGATATGATGTATAAGGAAAAGAATTCAACCAGTTTCTTCTTTGAGAGGTGGCTAGCAGAGCCTTGGAGTTTGATTATATTCGGGAACAATTCAGAGTGGGTGACTCTCAACAATGGCCATAGTAGGGTCAAAATTAAAGTGCGGTGCCTAGGGATTTCGAGTCCATAGTATGGTTAAGTATCGAGCTTTTGTAGTGAATTATGAAAAGGGCTTGGAGTGTTCTATGTTATCATCAGTCCGCGATGTAGCATTAGAGGAATGGGAGAAAAATAACTTCGGGTCCATGGAGAAATTTCCAAAATAGGTGTACCAGTTGAATATGCGAATATGCGCACAAGGAGGGTATGAGATGTTTCGTGGGTTTTAGAGACAGAGTGGTCTCGTGAAGTAAGGTCACTCATGATGAGTGTGAATTAGGTTCTCTATGTTTTAAATGGAACTATTATTATTCCTAAGGCAAGTCCGGAGTAAATTAGAGGAGGTCGGACATGTTAGCAATGGTTGGATTGGCACGATGGTGGAAATGATCAGTTCCTTCAGCGTGTTAAGTTATGCATGTGATTTGTGGCGGTACGCACAAGGCTTGACGGCTGCCGTAATTTATTTTATATGGAGGAATTCGAGTATTATGGCCTGTTATGTGTAGATGGATCCTAGAAGAATTATGGTGGTTTAGACCCCTAGTCGAGGTTGGTATTTCCTGCAGTTACGGGAGTTCAGTCACGTGTTGCAATGGTTCTCCTGAAATGAGTTAAGTGAAAGGTTTCTATATGCTGGAGTGTTTATTCTGTTAGTGGTTCAGGAGTTGAGATGGAATTCTTGTATTCTCGTGTATTGGCATGCTAGGTGCAGTGAGCGACGAGGAATTAGAAGTTGAGGATCAAGGATTGCGGTTCAGTGTATGCAAGAATGTTACGAGCTTGGGTGAGCAAGAAAGGATTCAGATGTTTAGAGTGAGTTGGTATTATCTTTAGCGTCATCTGAGATAGATGTCCTGTGTGAGAGGTTTTGTGTTCCGATTTGTGGATTCCAAATTTTCTTTACAACATTGGTATGACTGGTGGTATGGATGTGCGGACTTGTTACCTGATGTGGAAGTTGTGGGAGCATATCCCACGGGAAGATGGTATACGCATGACCTATATTCACTTGATTGATTGAATTTTGGAACCAAGAATGGAGATTATGATACTATTGCTAATGTGAGAGTTAGTCCTGGAAGGCGCTCTATTCATTTGGTTACGAACTATGGATGTTGTGCAGTATTGGCGGTTGTTCTTGTGTGTCATGGGAAAAAGGGTTAGTGTGGATCCTTGATATGTTATTAGCCCAGTGTGGTACGGTCAAAATCATCTTGAGCTCCGTGGGTGGATCTAAATGTGAATGTGGGCACTATATCCGGCCGGATGTGTTCATTTCAGCTTAGCGTTGTTTATAGAGGAATCTTCGAACCCCAGATGTTATGTATGTCGTCAACTATTCCGTGTAATATATACTATGACAGGTGGGTTGTGAGGTGGTTTTATTATTCACAACCGTATTGAGATCCCGTGTATTTTGTGGTGTTGTGAGAGCATGATGGCTCTCAAGATACATGTCATTTATTGCACCGTAGTTGTGCTTAAGTTTTGTAGCATATGGCGCTATCCGTCTCCCCAGGATTTGTATTATGCACTTCGCGTGCTTGTCGTCGATATTCGGGATTATGAGCATTTTAGCTCAGTAAGTATTTTCTTATAGATTATTATGTGCGGATCGAGTGGCACGCTGCCATATGTATATTGTTTGGATCGGGTGGCACGCCGCCACGGGTATATTGTTTGGATCAGGTGGCACGCCGCCACGGGTATGTTGTTTGGATTGGGTGGCACGCCGACACGGGTATATTGTTTGGATCGGGTAGCACGCCTCCACGGGTATCATGGTTGGATCGGGTTGCACGCTACAACAGTGTTATGTTGAGTACAGTTTCCCATATCTATTATTGTGTGTTTTGCTTCTCATTTACTGAGGAAGGTCATAATATATTTTCGATTGTTTAAATTAGTTACATGGGTTGGGTAGTTCTTTCCAGAGTTCATTCCCTTATGTATCACATTCGAGTTTGTATCTCGTTGGCACATTGTGGCATTTTATGAGACTTTTGATAGTGTCTGAGGTGGCTAATTGCCTAAGCAGCTTGTACTGGGTGAGACAGGATTATTGGACCTGGGATCAGTGCGATCAAATTTATGTGAGGCACATTAAAGAGTAAATATCGATATTCAGTCTAGAATGAGGTGATGGTACTTGTCGGGAGGAGAGACTCCGTGAATTGTGATTCGGCAGGTGGTTACGAGTTTCTACACGTCTCTTCTGTCGTGGCAGTATTGCGAGAGCTGAAACGAGACTTATATACTTCATGAGGTGTGTTGTGGGCATTAGATTCATGGGATTTCGGCTATTGTTGTCAGGGGATGTCATTATGGTCATGTGAATATGCGGTGCATGGTGTGAATTTGGTTGAGGATACAATCATGTATTAGTACATCATGTAGTGATGGATACAGTGTTTGTATGCTGGAAATAGACCTGGTAGAGAATTTCAGATGTTAGAATTTGGCTCTGAAGCTTATTTGACCAGATAAAAGGAGAATTTGCAGGTTTGCTTGAGCTGATGTGCTCAACTGGGTTGTGGTGGCACATGTAGGTGCACGAGGTATTAAACAATGAATTTGGATAACTCCAGGGAAATTCTTGGCACGTCTGAGGACGAACATATATTTAAGTGGGAGAGAATATAACGAACCGACCGATCGTTTTAAGCTCTAGCACGTCGTTCGCCAGTTTGAGGCCTTGAGCAGCTTCACTTAAGGTATTATGACTTGTACGCGTGGTCGGAATCGAATTTCGGGAGGTTCGAAGTTGATTTGGAAATAAAATTCTAATTTCGGAAGCCTTAAGTTAGAGGAATTGACTACAGTATGATTCTTGAGTAAACGAACTCGGAATCAGGATTCAAAGGTTCCAACAAGTTCGTATGATGATTTCGGACTTGGGCGTATGTTCGGATCGGGTTTTGGATGACCCTGGAGCATTTCAGCGTGTATTGTGGAAGTTGGCAATTTGGAAGAATTTCATAAATTTGGGTTGAGGTGTATTTCAATGTTATCGATGTCTGTTTGGGATTCCGAGTCTGGGAATAACTCCATGTGGTGATTCTGGTATTAGGAGCATGTCCGGAAGTGGATTTGAAGGTCCGCAGGTCATTTCGAGGTCATTTGGCGAAAGTTAGAAATTTAAAGGTTTTTGAGAAGTTTGACCGAGAATGGACTTTTTGGATATCGGGGTCAGATTCTGATTCTGGAAGTTAGAGTAGGTCCATAATGTCGAAGGTGACTTCTGTGCAAAATTTGAGGTCAATCGAACGTGATTTGATAGGTTTTAGCGTTGAATATAGAAGTTTGAAGTTCTAAAGTTCATTAAGCTTGAATTGGGGCACGATCCATGATTTTGATGTTGTGAGCAGGCCCGTGTTATGTTATAAGACTGGGTTGTGTGATTGGTTAAGGTCCCGGGGGCCTCGGGGTGATTTCAGATGGTCAACGGACCAATTTGATGCTTGGTGGTATTGCTGAAGGGCTTGAGTTCTGGTGCAATCGCACATGCGGAAAAAGGCTCGCAGGTGATACACTACAAAAGCGGCAAGGAAAGCGCAGAAGCAGAGGTTGGCCAAAAGGCTTACGCCGCAGAAGCGGGCATAGATGCGTAGGTGCGTGAGCGCAGAAGAGCACGAGGACCGCAGAAGCGGAAGCGCGGATGTGGGAACTGTTGGATCGAGATGGAACCACACCTGTGATGGAATTTCCGCAGGTATGGAGCCGCAAGAGCGGCTATTGGACCGGAGGTGCGAAAGCCAGGCTGGGCAGTGTCATTTTAAAGACGGGGTTTGGCCATTTTGCTCCATTTTTTATTTGGTTGGGCGATTTTTGGAGCTCTTGGAAGCTAGATTTTCGTCATCTATTTCAAGGTAAGTGATTTTCACCTATTTCAAATTAAATAATTGGATTATATATAGATTTAGACATGAAAATTTGTAGAAATTTGGGATTTTGAGGGAAAACCTAGAAATTTATATTTTTGAAATTTGACCACGAATTTTGGCATGGAATTGAGAACAAATCATATATTTGATTTCATGATGTTATAGGTAGTGTTTATCTTCGAAAATTTTCAGAATCCGGGCACGTGGGTCTGGGGTGAATTTTAGGAATTCTTCAAATTGGGTTGGAAATTCACTTTAATAGTTAGGATGTGAACTCTTGAGCATGTATTGACTATTTTATATAACATTTGACTAGCTTTGGGTCGTTTGGCACCGAGTTGAGGATTTAAAGCACAATTTTGGACCGGAAAGTAAGCTTTGAGATGAGGTAAGTCTCCTTTCTAACTCTGTGAGGGGGAAATTACCCCTAGGTGTTTTATATTGATGTATGCTACTTGCTGTGGGGGGCTACGTACGCGCGAGGTGACAAGAGTCGTATATAGCTACATTCATGTTATTGTCCGGGTAGACTTAGGTTCACATCATGCTATAGATGTACTATTTGAGTTGTCTCTAGCCTATTAAATTCCTTTGTTTTACATTTCTACTTGAGATTAGACTTGCTATTGTAGAGACTTCACGGGTTTATGATTAGTCACCGGATAATTTTTCTCCTTTTATTGCATGTCTCTGTTACATATATGTTTCATTGAAAGGTTTTTATTAAAGAAATTACAACTCACACGTTTATTCGTGAGTAGGGTCACGGACCCGTCAAATCTTCTTATTCTAATGGGATCGGGCGGTTCGCCTCGGCAGGATTACGTATTTTCACTCTTATAGGATCGAGTCGTTCTCCTCGGCAGGATTTATGTACCACACTCTTATGGGAGCGGGTCGTTCACCTCGGCAGGTTAATAAATGCATCTATGGTTCGTGTCATTCGAACCTTGGCAGTGCACAATTTACTTATTATGTTGGGTCGGGCCGTACGCCTCGGCATTTCTTATATCATATCCTCATGAAATCATGTGTAATACTTGGCAAGAAGCCAGTGTATCTTTGAGTTTTCCGGATTTGAATTATCGCAATCTACTTGATGAGATTCACCATATATATATATATATACTCCGATTAAGGAGGGAATTTCTAATGGAGAGTTTGAGTTCCTCGTAAAGAGGGGGATTTGTACCACATGATTTATACTTGTTTATTTCATTTACTTACTCTTCTACATACTTACATTACTTATTTACTGTACTTGATGTTACCGGACCACTAATGAGTGTCGATGTCGACCCCTCGTTACTACTCCTCCGGAGTTAAGCTAGATACTTACTTGGTACACGTTGATTTACGTACTCATACTACACTTTCTGCACATTTTGTGCAGGTACTTATATTACTAGTGGACTTGTGAGAGTAGTGGCGTATATCCATGCGGAGACTTAGGTGAGCTGCCTGTCCAATTTGTATTTCAGACAGATGTTGTATTTTATTTTATATTCCTAGTTTATGCTCATGCATTTGTGATAGCGGTTTTTAGGCTGATGATTGTAAGGCCCCGTAAAATTTCACCTAAAATCCGGAATTTCGTTGTGCCAAGTTAGAATTATGTGTTATAATTCGTACTTTTTGGATTGAACAGTACGCTACTGAGCTAAAGGAAAATGTTTTACAGAAGAATGCGTTTTTGCAGCCCATTATGCGGCCGCATAATCACTCTGCGGACCACATTTTGTCCGTAGAGTGGGGTAGTCAATTTGGCCAATTTTGAGGTCAGTTTTGCAGCCAATTATGCAACCGCATAACCATTTTGTGGGCAGCATATTGGTCGCATAATAGGCCTTGGAATTTTGCAAAGGGAGGTTTTGCGGTGCATTATGCGACCGCAGAACAGGTATGCGGACTGCATACTCGTTGTAGACCCGGGCAGAAAATTCAAGCCCCTAAGGGATACTTTTGCAGTCATTTTGCGGGGTGCATAGCCATTATGAAGATCTGTGTCGGGGCACCCATTTATCTTATTTTAAAACCCAACCCTATATCGTTATACATGTTATACACCATTTTGAATTATTTTTCTGATGTTCTAAGAGTGAGGAAAAGAGTTCATAGACAGAGGGATCAACCTTCACACTAATATCCATCAAACCTTGCTAAATCTTTGAAGATATTCAAGTGAGGCATCTAAATCTTCATCCTAAGAGGTAAGGCTTCATCACCCCCGGCTCTTAATTTCAAAACATAGTCGTAATGGGCTGTTAGGGGGATAATTCATGGTAATAAGGGTGATTACATTGCATGCATCTGTTCCTAGAAGTTGTGGGGGAGTTATAAGCCGAAAATAGAGAATTGTAAAGCAAAGATAGAAAAGAATGGGGGAATGGGCTGGTGTAATCTTTCATGAAAAGAACCATAAAACCACAATAAACACATAGTGTCAATAGATTGCTCAAATGAGCTATAATCTTGATCATCCTTCTAATTTTTGATTCAACTTGTTGTACCCCTAAAATAGATTGAAGGTGCTAAGGGTTCCGAAATTATTGTAGAAATTAAAGAAAGCTCAATTGAGGTATGTATGGCTAAAACCTCCTCTTCTTAGAAATTGAATCCTCTTGGTGTCCATGCAATTGGTGTAAGTTCCAACATTGATTGATGTAGACAATGATATTCCAAATGAGTTTGTGTTGTAAGAATTTATGTGCAATATGTATCCTAATGCTACCATTATGCTATCTTGTCACTTGAGGATGTGTTAAAAATATGGAATATGTGTTAAACTGCCAAAGTATGTGAAAGCCTCTATATGCCCACGATTCATAATTTCTCTGGTGTGTACTTAATATCTTCAATCAAAAGGCTTGTTTGACGAAATTGATAATAATTTGAAATGTGAGAAAAGAACTCGATTATGAAATGCATCTAAGTGCCAATTGTGATATGAGGATTGTGGCCACTAGTGCCGAAGAAATTGCAATATGTGAGGAAAATATGAAATGAGATGATTGATGGAAAATGTAATGTCTTGAGTTAGACGACCTAGACGATCGGGCTGTGATCAGATGCCATGCCGCATACATGGTGGAATTGTGCTGGAAACTGAAACGAGAATTGAGATTATGGAAAATGTCTCCAAGGAGATGACCTAGTCGATCGGGTCGTGATCGGCCTCCGTATAAGAGTATGGTGGTATTGTGAATGATGAGTTATCAATGTTAATAATGGCCTAATTTAAAGCTATAGAAATTTCACTTGAAAGCTTATGTGATCCTTAATGTGATGATGTGGTGTTGTCTAAGGTTTTTATTGATTTCATGATTATTTCTTCTTGTATCATTGATCTTTCTAATGAGATGGTGTTTAGTTATGCATACTAGTACTATACGACAGTACTAACGTCCCTTTTTCCAGGGCGCTACATCTTTGAATGGATGTAGGTGGTTCCATAGTAGATAGTGTCGATCGTAGATAGTGGTGCATTCTCCTCTCAGCAGTCTCGTTGAGCCCCACTTCTTCCAGGGTTCATGTATTACATCTTTTGTTATAAGTTTATCACGTTTTGAGGTATAGCCAGGGCCTTGTTGCCGGCATTATCATAACAGTCTTTTGTATCTCTAGAGGCTCCGTAGACATTTATGTGAGTTGTGTAGGGGTATTGGAAGGGTCAGTGGATTATGTTGTATTTTAAAATCTTGTCCCACTAAATTGTAAAGTGTATGTATTTTTGGGAACTTAACCACAATGTAATGAATATAATGTAAAATGAACTAGCAATGTTTATATATATGACCTCTCCCCTGTTTAACTAATGGTAACGCGTCCCCTTTTGGATCATGAACGAATCGGGTAGGAAAGGTCTAATAGGCTTGCTCGATCGGGTTCACTCGGTTGAGCGTCGGTCGCGCTCCTCGAGGTTGGGGCATGACAATGATGGGTTTTTCTACATTGAAACTATTAAAGATATCATTATTTACTCCGTATATTCCATCTTTTACTATTTAATTGAAGGAAATATGATTTCAGAAATATTAAAATGAGAACCAAATTAAGAATTTATTTTTGGCTTGCCTGAAAGCAGTGTCCGACTCCATCACGATCTTTAATAGATTTTGGATCGCGACATGTAAGATATGAAGTTCACACTTTTCTTGCTAAACCCGTCTACTTTTTTGGTGTAAGGTTCTTAATGTTCTTTCTGGATCTTCCGTCTTGGTGATTGTGACTTGCTTCACTTAATTTCCTTATGTAAGGTTCCTAAACAGCAAGTGGCTGTGTTATCAATATCTTTTTTGAAAGAGCAAATAGTCAATGTTAAGAAATTGATACAAAGTTCAGGACTATGAGCTTAATAATTATAAAGTTTCCTATTCTGACTTTTGATCATGGTTGTATACAATAGTGAAATACCCATAGTGATTCTAATATTCTTTTTTCTTTTTGATCACACACACTTATACTTTCAACATTTGATTAAGAAATAATTTTTTTTTATCCAAGTGCATTTCTGATTATGTATTGTGCTAAAGTTCTTCAATATTGAATTAAGATGAACTTAAATGGCATTTACCCTTATTTTAGGTTAATATTTCTATTTTTATGATAAGATAATCGACATTAACTTGGAAAGATATCATTGATTTAATTTTCTCTTGAAGTAGTAAATTATTTTGGATATTCGCCCATGCTCTATTTCGTGTCTCAAGGAAATCAATTAGAGAATTATCATTTTTTTTCCTTTTTTTTTTCCTTCTTAATTCACTAAGGACAATAGGTTTTTGGCTATCCTATTAGCTTTAGTTGTTTGTGTTTGTTGCTTTCATTCATTTTTCGGAATTATAACAATGAACTATTTATTTTATTTTTTAAAATATTTTTAGATTATTTATCCAATTAAACTATCAATTTTTATTACATTCTGCTCTGACCTCTGTTTTATTTCTTATTCAATTTAATAAGGAACCTTCTACTAGAAGAGAGATTTTTGTATGTACTGTTAAGAAATTGAAGCTAGTCTCATGTAGCTCTACATTCTTATCTTGTTCTGATTGATTGCGTTATTTTGTAACTGAAGTGAGCTTGAAGTCACTGGGTGTGACTCCACTTCAATGCTCGTAAATGCATGAAACTTTAGTATAATGTATGGATTATTATAGAGCTTTGTCCTTCAATGCATATAAATGATACGAAACTTTTATCATGTTGTTTAGTTTTTAATAAACTTGTAGCTGAACAAATAACACAGGACATATGTCCGACTGTATCGGGGTTTAAGCCCGTGCGTAGCACAGGTTTCTACATCTTGTAATGTGAAATAAGACGTCCAATTGTTTACCTCGAAATTTGAGTAATAATTAAATTTGTAATATGGTTATAAGGATACATGATCTAATTCAATACAAATTTGTAAATGACGAATTAAATAAATAAATTGAACGACAAAATAAATCAAATCAGTGGTGTTGCAATGTATCGACCTCGATTCAGGATAGTCTCGAGATCAAGCAATAGGAACAGTAAGAACAATAAGAGCAATAGTGAATAATAAGTAAATAGAAAGCAGCGTGTATATTATTTTCAGTGAATGTAATGCGTTTACAAATGAATGGGGTCCCTCTTTATATAGTAGAGGAATCCTAAATAAGGTACTACTCTGATAACGGAAATAAATCCCATGATGGGTGCCAATAACCGCTTGATTCGATCCGTTCTGAGATTTCCACCGAGATCTCCGGTCGGATTCTACTATCTCACCATTCGGTTACAATGCCTTGCTCGAAGTCCGTCATTCCTAGTTTCGATCTTTAGCGGACACTTCGATCTACACGCTTTATACTATGACGTCGACCTTGAGCCAGATCCGTTATGAGCTCACCCTCGAAGTGGTTCCTCGTGCCTATAAAATCGACCATACCCGATTTTAACCGTATACAGATAGTCCCCGTGTTTCTTAGAGTAAAGCGACAAGAAACGATTTGACCCTCGATTCTCTGGCACCTCGATCATGACGTCATCCTTATGACATAAGCCATGAATGTGACCGAAACGTCCCATTGGTCCAGTTCCCCAAATCATTAATTCCTGTCAGTTAGTGGTCGGCCACCAGCGCCACCGAACCGTCACCACGAGCCTGTAAATACTTCCTCCTCCATTGAATCAAATTTTAATTTTGCTTTATTCAAATCTCGAAGCTTTTCAGCATTCCTCATCTCCTCTCTATCGCCGCTTGTTGAACCACCGTTGATATCACTAGAACCACCAATTTCACATATTCCTTCGCCCTTCTTCACTTACATAAATGGCGAAAACCTCTAAGACTATACCGCAGAAGGAAAAGGCTTCATCTTCCTCTTCCTGGCCGACCGACGACCAAATGCCAGTAGACCCGGCCCCCCATTGGTACGTTCCCGGCACGTGTACTCTAAAAACTGACTTCCAGGTCGAGAACCCCTCATCGGTACCGGGTTGATGCGAACATGTGTCGATGTATATGTATTCGATAACGAAGAGTCATCTCAAAGCCATGAAGATGGACTGCAATTGAGGTCCTGAGGTCATGGTGCAAATTCCTGCTCCCGAGGAGAGCATCACTACACATGTGGAGGGGTTCCTAAGTGTTTACACTTACCCCTTCACATTGGGTCCCGTCGACTCGGTGAT
>ML404932.1:2281-15992 GCA_005239525.1 Nicotiana knightiana
TGTTTGGCTCTGTCGCCCGGCTATCGCCCGGGTGTCTCCTTTCGCGTATTTTTCGACGTATTTGCATCCTTTTAGCTCCGTTTCCATCTCCACTTCACCTACACATGAAATAAACTCCATTAAGCACATAACAAGTGTAATTTTATCATTAATGCGCATAAAATATAAGGTATATCACATGTTAAACTATGCAATTTAGTCTCGCATCAGGCAGCCCGATACACAAGGAATCCCGGGTTCACGTAGGGCCGCATCCTAAAAGGTGTAATGTGGACAGCCTACCCTAATACAAGCATTGATGATTGCTTCCACGGCTCGAACTCGTGATCTCCCTGACCAAGGCAACCGGGTGTACAAGGCATCCTGCATTCATGTAGGATCCAGGGAAGGGCCGCTACCCCAAGGAATGTAACGTAGACAGTTTATCCTAATGCAGGTATTAGTCACTGATTCTACGATTTGAACTCATGATCTCTCCGACGAGACGTTGAAAGTTCTTTTAAGATCTACTCAAGACAAAAGAAGTTAGAAAAAAGAAGGTACCTTTGATTAAACTTGCACAATTGTGAGTTGAACAACCAAGATTGCAATAGTACATAGGAGAAGAAGTATTAGGAGAATCCTTGCATTCTGCTCCACATCTCGATTCATCTCAATTTAATCCACACATTTTGTAACATCCAGGATTTTGGTAACATGCACGAATACAATCACTAAATCATTTTTGATTCAATTTACATGATACTTGTGAGGTTGAGATCAACATTAGCATCAAAATTGCCAATAATATTGGAATAGTATTTGCCTCAAACTTCTTTGCCATATTTGTTTGTTCATTTTTTTGCTTTGGGGTATCTGAGGGTGATGCTTATATATTGAATAGATTATTGATATTGCCAGAGTAATTTCTCTTTTGCCATAATATGTGAACTAGTGGGCAGTACAATGCTCAAAATACTTCGTGCGCATTCACACAAGGTACATGATAGAGAAGAGTTGTACCGCAAGAGGCGTGATTTAGATAGTCTACCCTATGCAAGCATTAGTGGCTGCTTGTACGGTTCGAAAACGTGACCTATAGGTCACACAGAGACAACTTTATCGTTGCTCTAGTGCTCTCCTTATGTCATAATATGTGAATGATCGATATCTTTTGCATCATCACTATAATTGATGATGTTCGGGTAAAAATACATATATTTTCACATTGTTGCCTCATGTTCTATTGGTTTTTAATCGTCTTTTGAGTATTAACTATATTATTTTGTGCTTAACATTATATTTTAACTGTATAGGAATAAAGCGCTATGAAGATGAAGAAAATTGGAGCAAAACTAAATAAAACGCGAAAGAAAAAGAAAGAAAATTAAAATAATAAAAAAGGGGACACCCTTTGGTTTTGTCCCCCCCCCCCCCCCNGACAACAAAGTGTTTAATTCAAGAAAAACCCATGGCAAGGATTTGAAGTGAAGAACGGAAAAAGCAGTCTGTTTTCAGCGCCAGGTCCAACGCTTCGCGCTGGCCTGCTGGATGTTGTGTCGCGAGATTTTTCCTTCTTTGTTCGGGACAAGGTTATTTCGGCCCTACACAATTTCAACTCGTTTAAAATGGTCCTAAACCTAATTTGGAAAAGATCTAACATACTTTGAAGGGGATTCACGTGGAGGAACACACACCATGCTTGGAGGAGGCTTCTACCTAATTTTTCTTCTCTTCTCTTCTTTTAGTATCATAGTTTATTAGTTCTAGAGTTTTGGGTGCTACATGAACGTTGTAGTTTGAAGCTTGAATTGATTTTATTATTTTATCGTATTGGTTTATTTATTCAATCTTGCATTTAATTATTTGATTGCTTGATCACTAATTGAATACTATCTACGAATCTAGGATTGAACTCGGGAGAGGGAATTTTAGATTGCAAATAAGATTGAGTAGAGCAAGATCTTAACTCTTAGGGGGAGCGGATTTGCGGTTAGGATAGGAATATACCTAATCGCCTTGCTTGGTTACTATACAGGAATTATTAATGCGTTCGTGTTAATCCTAATTCCATAGGAATATAGGTGTTAGGTTAGCTTGAATAAACGAGTAGTACTTCAGGAGAAGGCTACGAGTAATATTAACCCTGCCAATCAATAAACTAGATAAATTAATTAGACGATTTAAGTGGAAAACTCAACGGATTGTTAGCTAACCCATAGCTCTAGAATACCGGCTCTTCTTGAATTTGTCTCTTAAATTTCGCCAACGTGTTTTCTTTAATATCTTAATTTGTTACTTTAGATTAATTTTAGTTAAATATTCATACGTTAGGATTCGCTTGAATAGATTAATTGTTTGGTTTAATTTAGTTGATAGTTAATCACAAGTCCTTGTGGGTACGATATCTGGACTTGCAATCCTATATTACTTGTCGATCACATATACTTGCATGTTCATTTGGGAGCAACAAGTTTTTGGCGTCGTTGCCGGGGACTTAGATATTAACTATTCTACTAAATTATATTTTTACTTTTTGTCTATTCAAATTTTTAAATTTTAGCTTAGTTTAATATTTTATTATCTGTGTTTACATGTCCATATTGTGGAGGACCACACAAGTGGCAAAGTTGTGAATCTCAATCTTATGAGTGGAATATTTGCAATATGTGTGGTGGTCAAGGTGGCCATTGGGATGGTTGTCCTATTCTTATTATCCTTCTCAGAGCTCTTATTGTGATTTTTCTAATAATGTTTATGAGTTTGATAGGAGAAAGGAAGTGGAGGATAAGGAAAGCGTGGCTCGTATTATGGACTTGATGAGACAAGCAGCCGAGCAACAGAACATTATGATGAGGAAAATAGCCGAGAGACAAGATGAAAATCAAAAGGTTATGCAAAGGATTAGTGCAACACTCATGATAATGAAGGCCGAGGTAGAGGAAGTGGTTGAAGATAGAGAGTTCCTACCAGAAGATAATTTAGAAGAAGCAGATATAGTGAGCCAATCTTGGCTAGAGGAACAAGCTCAACTGATAAAATTTCATGAGTTTCTTCGTGATGGTCTTTCAAATATGACAAAACAACTGATTGAAGGAAGAACTGAGCTCAGGCAAGAAATAGACCAGTTTGGCTCAGATATCCATGATCTGCAGGATCAATTGAATAAAAAGTTTAAGGCGTCCGATGCCCTACGACCTAGTTTTGTGGATAATGGCCAGCTTGTAGAGCGGAAAGAGGAATTCCAACTATTCGAGCAAATTATTAATGATGTCAAGGTTGATGAAGAGTGTAAAATAAAGGATGTCAAAAATAATGCAATTTTGGAGTTAGAGTGTGTTGGTCCTCATTCTAATCATTTTTCTACATTATGTTTGGATGGTGACATGGAGATCGAGCTTCTATAGAGATATATAGATGAAGAACAAGACCCTTATATTCTGAAATTTGTGATGCCAAGAAAACAAAACGACATACCTCATTTAAAGGCTAAGAAGTGCAAGATGCGATACCTATTGCGTGGTTCCTTCATTTTTACACCACCGCCCCATGAACGTGATAGAAAAATTGATGTAAAATTGGGGGCACAATTCATATCCTCAAAGTGGAAAGAAAAGTGGTGAAAGTGATGGCGTCGTGCCGCAACGTTAAATCAAGCGCTTGTTGGGAGGCAACCCAATTTTATTTATTTCTTTATACTTTTGCTTATTTTTATTATTGTGTGTTTTTTTGTAGTGTTGTTTTTGTAGCTTGTAGGAGTATGGGCATGGAGTAAAAGCCAATAGGCATGTGCAAAAGCGAGCATGTGGTTGAAACTAGTTACCTGCACAAAGAATCATACCTGGGAGAGGTCTGAGTATCCCGTGAGCTGCTAATTCTTTGGCCTTTGACCTACCGGGGGGTCTCTTTTACCTTCATGTTATCTATAGTGTGCATTGAGGACATTGCACAATTTTAAGTGCGGGGTGAGGAGATTTTTTTGGGTGATTTTCTATGTTGTTACGTATACTCGTTCTTAGTGTAATAGTTTTTGTTAAGAAAAATGAAAAATACCGCGTCTGCGGGCTTCCCTTCCGCGCCTGCGATCTTGCACCTCCGGCTACCCATCCACAGGTGCGAAAAAACACCAGAACTCCAAAAACCAGCAAGTCAGCACTCTAAATTCCCAAAACAAATTTGTTAACCACCCGAAACACACCTGAGACCCCCCGAACCTCGACCAAACATACCAACCAATCCTATAACTACATACGAACTTAGTTGAGCCTTCCAACCACTTCACAAAACATCAAAACCGCCAATTCTGCATGGATTCAAGCCTATGAACTATAAAATTTCTAAAATCCACAACTGATACCGAAACACATCAAAACTAGTCCGAATGACCTGAAATTTGACACACAGGTCATAAATGACACTACGGACCTACAGCCCCTTTGAGAATCCCATTCCGAGCCCGATATCAAATTTTCACTTATCGGCCGAAATCGCCGAAATTCTAACTTCCGCCGAATTGCCTCAAATTACTTTGCGGACCTCCAAAACCAATTCCGGACGCGCGCCTAAGTCCAAAATCATCATACGAAGCGGTTGACATCACCCAAAACTCATTCTGAGGCCGTTTACTCAAAAGTCAAACCTCCGGTCAACTTCATCACTTAAGCTTCAAAAATAGAAATCTTTCCTTCCAATTCGACTCCGGATTATCCGGTAACTAAATCCAACCATGCATGCAGGTTGATATACACAAAGTGAAGCCGTTCAAGACCTTATTCCATCGAACGGAGCTTAATTTCTCAAAACGACCGGTCGGGTCGTTACATTTTGGGAGCAACCGTTGACTTATGTGTAAAAGGAAATCTATGCCATATTAAATGTAGCAAGATTGACATGATCATATTTGCTTGCGAAGGAGAAGATTACATCAAATTAATGGGGTCTTATAATAGTTCTAGGAATGGAAAAATTAATTAATTTTATCACGAACAGGAGTAGCTAGTAGCTATTATGTCAAGTTTTCCTACTTAATTTTAGCAAAGGTGGTCAAAGACTGAGGCGGATCCAGGATTTAATGTTTGTGGTTTCTACAATGCCCTCAAGTAAATTTTCAATAGTAACTGAGTTCACATTCAAATATAAGTATAAAAATATTTAATAAATTTTTTCGGACACATTTACATTGTTTGGACAAAAGTTAAGGAGTTTACGTGAATCTGTAGGTCGTAAGAGGATCCGCCCCTGGTCAAAGGCTGATAAAGTAAAAGTGTCACGACCCAATTTCTCCTATAGGTCGTGATGACGCCCAACATTGCTGCTAGGCAAGCTAACGGTGAACTAACTACGTGATTAATCCTTTTAATAAGTTTCCAAGTAATTAGATTCCATTTATTAAGAGATTTAAGAAGTAGAAAGTTTAATAAATAAAACGAAAGCAATTGAGTGCAATCATAGATATATATACGTACTCCAAAACCATATAGTCTACTAGTGTATGCCAAGACATGGTGTCACGAGTGCATGAGCAACTAGTAGAATACACAAAACTCTAACTACTGTCCGAAATAAAGTAGACAGAATATAGTACAAAAGAGAGACTCTAGGGGTTATAGAACGGCTCGGGAAGCAGCTCACCACTAGGCCTTGGGATATCTGGGATGCGTGCCGGTAGGACCGCCAGATGCACCCGCCTCAGATCCTACACGGTTAGTGCAGAAGTGTAGAGTGAGTACATAAACTATATGTACCCAGTAAGTATCTAGTCTAATCTCGAAGAAGTAGTGACGAGGGATCGACATCGACACTTACTATGGGCTAATAATAATAATACAGATATTCTAAATAAGCATGAGTTATGTAAATAATAATAACAACTCAATGACAAGCAGGAATGAATAATTCTTTCACATTTAGTACTTTCCAAGTCAATTTCCTATCATTAATAATCAAAACCTCACTAGCCATAAAATAATATCAAGTATAATTAGGCTCTGAGTGTTATTAAGCACAATTTACGCCGAGGACATACGATCCTATCCAGAATAACGTGTACACTGCCGAGGGTCGTGCGACACGGACCATAGATGCATCTACTCTACTGTTGAGGCGTTCGGCCCGCTCCACATGAAGAGAGTTTACTTCATGAACATCCGGTTTAAAAGTTATTACGAGGCTAATATAGAAAGAAGTACAATTTCTATTAGCGGTCAAGTAACCCGCCAAAACTCGAGTAATTGAAATTCGGTCTTCTACAATCCTTTTTATCAAGTTCCAATATAATTTAGACAATTTAGTTAACAAGCGGAGTGCAAACATGACAAGTATTTCATGATTTGAGTCCTAAACTGTCACGACCCAAATTTTCCTCCGTTGGGTATCGTGATTGCACCTAATCTTAAGGACTAAGTAAGCCTAATATTCATGAAATATCAGCAATAATAAACAAAATCTAATATTTTTCTGAATAAAGAATTCTTTATACAATGCATATTCCCAAAACCCGGTAGTACAAGTCATAAGCTCTATAAAGTTACTACAGCTTCTAAATACAATTGTTCGGAAGTAAGTAAAACAGTGTAAATACATAATAGGAAGGTGACTCTGAAGCCTGCGAACGCGAAGACGGGTTTACCTTGAGTCTTCTCAGCAAGAACCCGCATAGCTACTAACGATTGGTACCTGGATCTGCACAAAAATGTGCAGAAGTGTAGAATGAGCACACCACAGCGGTGCCCAGTAAGTATCAAGACTAACCTCAGTGAAGTAGTGACGAGGACTAGTCAAGACACTCACTAGTCTAATAAATTAACAGGCATAAATGTAGGAATGACACGGCATGACACCTATATAATGACTACACAATATAGTTAACAACATAACAACTAAAATGCGGAAGGAAATACAACAATTAACGATGGAACGCCATAATAATACACAAAATGGATGGACGGGAACACAACCCAAGTCCGAAAATCACAACACAATAAGGACAGGTAGTAACTCAACACTGCATTAGTCTCCACACCAGGCCTTAGCCACAAATACCATTGAAATGGTCAAAATCTTCGAGTGTAAACTTTCACCCGCAAGTTTTTATATTGAAAGCTTTAAGGTAATATCCTTTTTAAAGGGAAATTCTTTTGAAATATAATTTTCCCAAAAGATGTCTCTCAGACATAGTTTTCTTCAAGATAAAAGCTCTTCAACTATACTTTTCCAAAGAAAATGTCCTTTAAACATAGTTTTCTTCAATATGGAATAGCAGACTAAATAAAGACTGGACACCAAAACCAGTAACTGAACAATATAATTTCCTAGACTTAGATTGTATTACAGACACAAATAAGGCGATATTGCTATGGATAGGAAATGTATCTAAANCATAAACATTTTCCAAAAGGATATCCTTCAACATAATTTTATTTAACATAAACATTTTTCAAATATTCTATTTCCAAATAAATGTCCTCCAAACATAGTTTTATTCAAGATAATTGTTTTTCAAATTGGACTTTCCAAATAATTGTCTTTCAAACATAATTCCTTTGATAAAATCTACCGGGATCCCGTCCCATAGTACCGAATTTATCACACAATACAGAGGATCTCCCGGAATACGTCTGTAGTCCCAAAATAATATGCAGTGCTAGAGGATCTCCTGGAATACGTCTGTAGTCCCAAAGTAAATATGCAGTGCTGGAGGATCTCCTGGAATACGTCCATAGTCCCAAAGTAAATATGCAGTACATGGGGATCTACCGTAATACGTCCCTAGTCCCAAAGTAAATATGCAGTACAGGGGGATCTCCCGAAATACGTCTGTAGTCCCAAAGTAAATACGCAGTACAAGGGGGATCTCCCAGAATATGTCTGTAGTCCCCAATTTAAATATGCAGTGCAACAATCAAAGACAACAATTATAGCATGGCAGGAAACTCGTACATCACCACATCAAATACAAAGCAATCATGACAATGACACAAGGTACGGCGAATGAATCAATACAAGAACTTCAATTCACAAAGAAACAGTAGAACATCGTTCACAAGGAATAATCACGGTAAAGAATACTAAGTGTAAAGAGAACATCTTGACCAGAAAAAAACAAGACAAGCAACAAATCCACAAATTCAAGTCAACAATAAGAAGGCAACACAAGTCAAATAATTCCAAATAAGGACAAGTCGACTAAGATATAAGTTATATAAACCCCTTATGAGGTTGAGCAATTATGAAGGATATTCAACAATTCAATTAATTATAGGTAGTTTATGAAAATATAGCATAATGATAGAGAGGTAAAACCTTTGGTTAAATCAAATCAGAGTCAAGTAGGCAGTAATGGTAGGTCCTAATAGCAAATAAGGACTCAATCGTATCAAGAACAACTTCATACAAGGAGAATATGAGGACCTAAGAACCCTAAAAGGTCAACCTTCTACAAATAAGTCTGAGCACACACTCGTTACCTTGCATACACGGGCTACAATCAACATAGAACACCCAAACCCTAAGGGGAAATTCCCCCCCACAAGGTTAGGTAAGATACTTACCTCAAAGATGACAACTCGGTACTCTAAAATGAACTTCTCGAGGGAAAAGACCTCCGGACGGCTCAAAATCAACTAAAACAACTATAAAATACGCATAAAACTTGTAAGGAGCTATTCCGTATAATAAAGTTTCAATCTTTACAAAAATATAAAAATCGACCCAAAAGTCGACCCCCGGGACTGCACCTCGGGACCCGTCAAATTTTACAAAATTCGAATACCCATTCTGATACGAATTCAACCATACAAAATTTATTAAAATCCAATCCCATTTGGTCCCTCAAATCACAGTTTTTCATTTTAGAAATTTTCTTTCAAAACCAACATTTTCCTCAACTCAAAACACAAATTAAATGATAAAAACAACGACTAATTCATGGAATATATTTAATTCTAGTTGAAGAACACTTACCCAATCAAATTTCGTGAAAGTCCCATCAAAAATCGCCAAGAACCGAGCTCTAGAAGTCAAAATATGATAAAAATGGCTCAACCCTCGAATTTGGAATATAATCTGTCTGGCCAGTTATTTAATGAATCGCGATCGCGTGAGAAGGGATGCGATCGCGTAGAAGAAAAATATTTGCTGACCAAAAGGTGTTATGCGATCACGAAAGTACTTATGCGATCGCGTATAAGGAAATTCTCTGCTGCCCAAAGCAACACTACGCGATCGCGAGAAGGGAATGTGATCGCGTAAAAGAAATAAGTTGATGCCCAATTGGAAGCACTATGCAAACGCGGACTGAGAAGATGAGAACGCGAAGAACAATCCGGCTAACACTACACGATCGCGAACTAATCTATGCGAACGCGATGAAGGAAAAACTGGGCGGGTCAGAGCAACACTATGCGATCGCGTCGATGACTATTGGATCGCATAGAAGAAAACCAGAAGACAAAATCAGCATTGAAGAATAGAAGAAAATTGACCCGAAGCCCATTTGAAAGACACCCGAGGCCCCCGGGACCCCGTCCAATCACACAAACAAGTCATATAACCTAACACGGACTTGCTCGGGGTCTCGAATCACATCAAACAACGACGAAACAATGAATCACGCCATGAATCAAACTTATGAATTTTTCAAATCTTCAAATATCAAAACTCGTGCCGAAACCTATCAATTCAACCCGGAATAACGCCAAATTTTGCAGACAAGTCCCAATTCACATCCCGGAGCTACTTCAACTCTCGGAATCTCATTCCGACCTCGATATCCCAAAAGTCAACTGTGGTCAAACTTCTCAAATTTCCAACTTTCGCCGAATTACTTCAAATTACTCTACGGGCCTCCAAAACCAATTCCGGTCTGCGTCTAAGTCCAAAATCACCATACGAAGCTGTTGGCATTACTCAAAATTCATTATGAGGCCGTTAACACAAAAGTCAAACCTCCGGTCAACTTCCATAGCTTAAGCTTCCAAAACTGAAATTTTCCTTCGAATTTGACTCCGGATCATCCGGTAACTAAATCCAACCACGCACGCAGGTCAATATACACAATGTGAAGCTGTTCAAGGCCTTACGCCACTGAATGGAGCTTAAATTCTAAAAATGACCGACTGGGTCGTTACATAAACTATCCGGACATAAGCATTATTAGTAGCTACGCTCGGACTCTCGTCACCTCGTGCGTACGTAGCCCCCGCAATTAGAAGTAAATATTAATTTAAATCACTTATGAGGTAAATTCCCTCTTACAAGACTAGACAAGAGACTTACCTTATCTCAAAGCTCGCTTTCCGGCCTCAAATTTACTCTAAAGCCTCAACTCGGTGTCGAACAATCGAAAACTATTCAAAAGTTGTATAAACTAATCAATACATGCTCAAAAGTAAATGATTTATCTATTAGAGTACTTAACCAACCCAATTGAAAGACTCTTAAAATACACTCCCGAGTCCACGTGCCCGGATTCCGAAAATTTTCAAAGAAAGTTGTCACCCATTACCTCACGAACTCAAATATATAATTTTCACTCAATCCCATAACTACTTTCGTGGGTAAATATCATTTGTATCAAAACCTAGGGTTATTCATCTAAACCTATAATTTTCATAAATTTTCATGTTACAATCTACCCATAATCTATGAATTTAACTCACATTGGATAGAAATTACTTACCTCAAATAGCTAGGTGGAAACCTCATGTCGAAAAGCTCCAAAATCACCCAAGAAAATGAAAGAAATGAGTCAAAACAATGGTCTAAGTCTGTCTTAAACGACCTCACTACCTTCGGTGATTTCGTTTCTACGGACGGTCTACTGCATTTGCAGAACCACTTCTGCAGAAGTTAGGCCGCATCTGCGGTCATGCCTGGCCAGCCTACAAGCACACATGCGGTTGATTTCGCTTTTGCGGAAATTTCACCGCTTCTGCGGTCTACAGGCCCATGTTCCAGGCTGCTTCTACAGTAGAAATCCTGCACCTGCGACTTCGCATATGCGGCCCTTTCCTGCTTCTACGACCACAAGACGACCCACTTCCTCACACTTCTGCGGCCCTGAGCTCGCTTCTGCGAGCTCGCATCTGCGGCCAAAAGCTTGCAGATGTGAGCATACCATAATTGGTGCACCAACAACCCTTTGGGCTTTAAATCGATTCGAGTATCATCTGGATTGCACCCGAAGCCCTTAAGGCCTCATCCAAACATACCAACAAGTTTTTAAACATAAAACGGACTTGCTCGCACCCTCGAAACGCGGAAAACAATATTAAAACTAAGAAATGCAACCCAAAACTAATAGGATCAACTTATGAGCTTCAAATTCTTCCAATTTACTCCGAACGCGCCGATTCATACTTAAACTACTCGGAATTGTACCAAATTTTACGTGCAAGTCTTAAATCACCATACATAACTATTCCCAGGCTCATAATCCCCAACGGACTCGATAACATCAAAACCTACTCCAAACCACATTTAAAGAACTTTAAAACCTTCAAGGTGCCAACTTCCAATATTAAGCGTCGAAACGCTCCCGAGTCATTCAAAACCCAATCCGAACATACGCCCAAATCAAAATCACCATACGAACTTATTGGAATCGTCAAATCCCGGTTCCGAGGTCATTTACTCAAAACATTGACTCAAGTCAAACTTTTCCCTTTCTAGCCAACTTTAAGGAACTAAGTGTTTCGATTTCAACCCGAATCTTTCCAAATCCCGAACTAACCATTCCCACAAGTCATAAAATAGTAAAAGCAAATACGAAGAATCTTATTTAGGAGAACATGGATGTAGAAAGCGAAAGGACCGGTCGGTCATTATAAAAAGTAAAAATGCCGAGTGTTATCTTGAAAAGGTTCCAAACAATATGTGGATTCACAAACATTACATGTTTAATTTCTTGTAAAAGAAACATCTTATATAGATTTAACCTAAGGGAAAATATATAAGACACATATTTGCAGAATAAATAAGATGTGATAGTGAATAATTTGAACCCGGTGTATAAACCAAACAAATTGCTTAACTCTAAGAAAATCAATTTATATTTTATATTTGTTATTAGTATTTTGTGATGCTTTTATGATCGGTATTGGAGTATATATTTTACTTAATGTAAAGTGTGGCATACATCTTAATTGACAATTTTAAGCGATAATACTTTATTGTTTAAAGAATGATACATGTCATGTGTTTATTAATTGGTCACAACTCAAGTTGTCGTACCAACCCTCTAATTTTTTTTTCTATTTATTACATGAATTAAACTAGTAATTTAATGATACTGTAAAAAAAATTTATGCGACTGTATACTTAATTTGCTATTCGCTTGTAATAGGTATCCTACTTTATTTTTACGTTACTACTTTCACTTTTCACCGACAGTTTATATATAATTACTTGATTGTACCTGTAAGATTTTTTTACACAATCATTGCACAAAAAGTTAAGTACCGAAGCTATTGCATGTTTTCCGACATATTTTTTTCCGATCGACTACCCATAAACAGTCAGAATGTAGTAAAATTATTAGATTTTTAGATTACTTTCCGACTATTTTGGTAGTAAGAAAACGGTCAGTGATAGCGTGAGATCATAATTGTTTCATACTTGTTGTGGGGAGAAAAAAACAAAACAAAACAAGAAGAAGCAAATTCAATAATTCAAGAAATGAGGTTACATTGAATTTGTCATGGCAAAGCTTTTGAATATTTTTTGTGGCAATTGTCTTCACAACCTTGTTGTTGTAACCAACATCCATCTGATGAATCTAAACAACACCAGCAAACTGCTCCACTTGTACATTTTCTCTTGAAGCAGACATCAATGTTTATCTTCTCTCCTCCAAGGACTTTGCGATTTGTATCCACGGGAGCCGCCATCGTCTTGGTTACGGGTTCGGCAGAACTCAGTAGCTTTGACCCAAACCCTATATTCATATTAAAAGATTGTAATATGTATAAATAATTTGTTCAGAACCAATAAACTAAAAGATCATGTTTATATCACAATCAACCCTTTGGACGAATGCCCTTTCATTGTCTTTATATGCAAATCATTAATGTTATTGTGCACTAAGGTACAACTTTTGGAGAACTTGATTTAAGTAAAACTTTTAACTTTTATATGTACCAGAAAAGACTTGATTTGTTAAATTAGTAACCAAATATGTTAATTTACCCTAAATAGATTTCAAATGTCACTAGAAAATGGTATATAACATGAAACTGTAAAAGATGCTAATAGCGTTGATAAAATAAGATGGACATAAGATAATTAAAAATTCATTACTAAAAAGTCAGGAATTTTAGCGACGGATAAATTATGTAGCTAAATAACAAAATTCATCGCTAATCCTATTTAGTGATAGATACCAATAGATTATCAAAATGTTTTATTAGCTACGATTAACTTAGTGATATATTAACGACAAAGTTGGTAGTTAATTTCAGTTTTTTAGTAGTGATTCTAGAGGGTATGAAGAGCCCAAGCCACATTTACCTTCAGTATCTTTTGAAAATATAAGAACAAAAGAAAAAAGAACGAAATATCCCATGTTTACGGTTACAGTAGCCATAATCTGAGAATTTCAAACTAACGTATAGATACATGAGTTAGTACCCCTTGCTTAAATAGTAATTTTTAATTTTTTATAATAATTTCATATACATGAGTTAGTACTCACACAACCACTTAAATATATATATATATATATACACGGGGGGGG